>JAEIJG010000334.1:0-32326 GCA_037289395.1 Beauveria scarabaeidicola | reverse complement strand
TTTTTTTTTTTTTTTTCTTGGATACGACTTGGACGATGAATGAACGCTCTACGTAGGCTGTCTCGCGTAAACTTGTTCTTCCTAGCCCCGGGCGACAAGAGGGTGTGTTACATTTTCCGCTGCACATGACGTGGCTAGCTATGGATTTGTCCTTCTCCGAGTAGACCTTGGTTTCTTTACGGCCCATCTGCAGACTTGTCAGGTTTTCACATGAAACAGCCCGCGGTTTTGACTTGGCCTAGGAAAGCCGCCGTGCTGGTCACTGCCACGCAACGCCGCATTGCTAGTGTCGACATCTTGTCCGCCAGTGGACATCATCGTAGCGTCTGAATTCTCTCGTCCGTGATACTCACTGATTAAGAAAAAAAAAAATCGATTTTCGGCAGAGATACGGCCTAGTCTGACTACTGCTCTTGAGAGTTCTGACTAGCAAATCGTGTATAACCGAAGCTCGACTGGTTCCTCAATCCCAGTCTTGCGTTCACCCTTGATAACTCGTTCATATTGTATCATCCGATATGCGGGAAACATTGCGCCGAATCACCAACCCGCCAATGACGGCGCCTTCAGACCGGAGAAGTCGGGCCGTTGCTTGCTTTGGCTCTGTCGGTCGCGCTCACGCTTAGGGCCCAGAAAAACAAAGGAGGGAGGGATTGTTAGACTTTTGGCGGTTTCTTATAATCTTTCCTCGGTAGGGCATAGCATGGGGTCTTTAGTGGCTTGAAAGGTGACGGTCGAGTTGTAGGCGTGTGCAAAGGTTGGAACTAGACTGCTGACCACGACTTGGGCCACAGCGGCGTATAAAACGGCGGGCTAACAGTGACATGTTATAAAGACAATACAGTCAATGCGTCCTTTAGAAAGATGTATAGGTTTCGTCTGACTCTTGTATTGCAAGTGTAAACATAATGTCCTTGCTCTTCTGCCTTCCGTTAGTCTTGGCCGTGGCCCGCCGGAGACTTGTTACATGAGCGAGGAGACGCATTCGGCCCCGTATCGACCAACTCGGCCGCCGACATAATCGGCAACTGGCCACCAGTTTGACGGCACCTTTGGTGAAGCAGCCGGCGCAAGTCGACTGACACGCGCGTCCTTTGCGGAGCACGGCGGTGGCCTTTGCGCATCATAAAGCGCACGGCGTTTGACGCGCAGACGGCTGTGACGGTGCAGTAATTTGAGAAATGGCGCGACGACCATGGATACGTACCTCGTTTACGAGCTCGCCGTATACGACGTTCAAATACGCCGACAACTCCTTTGCACAGTAAGCGACCGCCTTCTCTACCAGTCCCAACCTCGTCGCCACCACCGACGCGGGGCCCCTCCGACGCCCACTGCTTTTGCAAGCACCTACCTCCCTCAACGCTGGGCACGCTGCGCATTTTCCCCTTTTATTTGTAATTTCTGTCTGTCTCTGTAATTATTAGGATTTCCTCCATTTGTTTGTACTTTTTGTCTGTCTGTATTAGTAACTCAAAAGTTGGGATGTTGCTCTGTAGTGATTGTCCATGTAGATTCTTTCTGTTTCTGTATCAGCATTTCTCTTTTATATTCGTAATTTTTGTTTTCGAAAAGATCAAGGTCAGCATCTCTCGCCTTTGCGGTGTGGTAATAACAAGTTGTAAGTGAAAAATTGGGTGTGGGTCATACGCCGTGGGGCATGTCATGAATTGAATTACGCTGAAAACTATTTACTCAACATTATTATTATATATGTAGACCGTTATACACTTAATTGCTTGAACGCCATTCCCAATTGAGGTTGATGCATGGTATGTTTTTTTCCCTTGTTTTCCGTACCTGTCGTCGCCTAGGCCACCTTGGCTTCCTTTAGCTTGGCCGAAATGTTCAAGATTCGGCGGGCCAGGAAGCCGTACAGGGCTAGGAGCAGGTAATTGATGATGCAAAGGCCGAAAAAGGTGCCGACGGCGCCCATGGTGAACCAGGTCCAGGGGCGGGTGCCGAGCCACATGAGGGTCTGGGCGTCGGCGCGGTGCCAAGTGCTGCTCTCGAGATCGGTAATGTAGCCGTCAAGGTTCGGAGGCGAGATGACCTTGACGGAGGGCGAAGGAAGGGTGGTCTTTTGCAGCAAATAATCCTTGACGACGAGTGATAGGAAGAGGGGACCCGAGGAGAGCATAATGTTAATGTAGGGGCCGTACTCGGCCCAGGGGCGCGTCCAAGTGTAGTAGTAGGGGAGCTGGGCGATGGCCATGGTAAAGGCTGGGTGGCGGGCCGAGGCGATCATGAGGTCATTGGTGACGCCAGTGGGCATTGTGGACTTGAAGACGGCGACGTCGTCGTCCGAGTCGTTTTCGACCTCTTGCATAGGAAAGGTCTGGTTGCACTGCGTGTCCATATCGAGATAGATGCCGCCGAAATGGTGGAGGACAAAGTATCGAATGGCGTCGGCGCGTTGGATGGGAAAGGCGTAGTTGTTCCAGGAATCGACGAACCACGAGTATTCCTTGGCGAGGAATTCTTCGGCACCCTTGTCGGTCCAGAGCTGAGAATTGTTAGTGATCAAATTGGCCGCATTGTAGGCGGGAGAAATTCTCGCGGCCGAGGTTCAAAAGAGTGTGCTCACCATGTACTCGTAGTCCTTGTATACCTCCTTGCAGCTGCGCTGCGATTCCACCCACTTGGCGGGAATGGTATCGTTGGCGGTTGTCTGATGAAGAATGCGCGGGATCTTGTGCTTGCCGCCAGGCGTCTCTGGGGCGGCGGTGCTGGGGAGGGTGAGCCTCGGGGTAAAGAGGTCGTCGTTGCGGCGGAGGAGGGTGATGAGGGGTTCGAGAATGACGACGAGGGCGACGACGATGAGGACGTCGATGAAGAGGAGGAGCGCGGCGGCCTTGCGCTGCCGGGGGAGCAGGAGGCGCGTACGGGAGCGGCGACGATAGGGTCTCGAGGGCGAGGAATCGCCAGCTTCCTCGTCAGGAACAGCCTCGTACCTGGGCTGCCGGGCGCGGCCGCCCAAGATCTGGGACAGCCAAGCCATAACGCGCGTTGTCGAAATGTAATTCGGTGTGCGACAGGGGCGCGTCCGGTGATGCGAGAGGGGGGGATAACCGGCGCGGAGTAGGAGGTCAAGGAGGAGGAGGAGGAGAAGGAGGAGGTAGAGGAAGAGGAGGCGTACGAGGCGTACGAGGCGAAGGGGATTTAGGTGGTGCTGTGGCAGTAGGAAGTGTTGGTCAGGGTCGGAGATCGGGGAGGGAAAAATAAGGCGTCGTTTCGGTAGCCCTACGTTGATGTATCCAAGTCAGTGAGAGGAAGGGACCGAGCTCAAGGACGAGGGCCGCCGATTAGACTGGGCTAGGCTGGGCTACTGTTGGGGAGTAGAGATGACAGCCCGTGATCAGGGGTTATGTTGTAAGTTGTAAGTAGTCATTAGCAAGGCGGGAGGTGAGTGGAGTGGTGGGTGGTGAGTGGTAACGGCAGAGAAAAAACGAGAGCAGAGAAGAAATATCGTCGGATGCAATTACTGGTAAGAGGCTTGGAGCGCTGAAGCCTAGAGGCTACCTAGTAGGCTAGTACCTACTAACATAAAGGTAACATTCAGCCCAGCAAAATTGAGCGGCTTCGTACTGAGCCAATCAGTCTAGTTGAATGTGATGTGAAAAGTGGAGAGATGGGGGATTGGCTTGCCCCTGAGAAACTGCAAGACGCGGCAGCGGGCTTTTGCGAATGATGAACTGTGGTGCCAAAATCTTACGGCTATAAAGATGAGGGGTCGGAGCAAACAGGAAATTGCCATTGAGCAATTGCTTGGGTTTTGAAAAACTATTTAGTGCCATCATTTTCACCGTCACCGTCTTGTCCTCTTGATCCCATTCATAGGTACGTTGTCGTGTGAGCAGCAACGAGGCCTCCTGGCACTGAGTGCAACCTTTTTACTAACTAGGTAGACCCTACCTACAGTTTTAGGGCAAAAAACGCGTCCCGCCGTTGCATTGTACCTGGGGCGCTGGGGCAGGCCTCGTCAGCCCAAAAGAAAAAAGGCCACCCCGGGCTTGATGAGACTGCTTCCTGGTCCACTAAAAAGTCCCAAAAAAGCCTAGCCTAACCGATGGCCTTATCCTGCGAGCCGCCATTCTCAGAGCTCATTTTGCTGCTGATTGGCTCTTTATTATTACCAACAAGCCAAGACGAGAAAAAGAAAGAAAACAAAAGCAAAAGAGCGGCCGCTGCACAGCGCTGCCACTCCTTCTATTCGTAAAACGCAGGCACATGTTGACATGGGATGCCAGGCCTGGAGCTCCAGCTGCCTCGTCACTGGTCAGTGAGTCGTCACAAATCTTGTTCGGATAACTAACCCGTCAGCGGCGCTCTTAGTGGCCTCACCCGCACGTGACGCCTACGTATGCATTTTCGGCTCACTTTATCCGTCTAATGTACCGCAGTCATGCACCCACATGCCCTGCAATCAAAAAGACCTACAGACTGGGATTGTCGATTATAATCTATCATCACAGTCTCACGATACTTGCCGCACAACCGCAGCATGCATCTCCGCCGACTGGTAACGATGAAGGAGTTATTTCTTTGTCCCTCTCCAGCCTCGAACCAACGGTCGCTCGCCCTCCCCGACCACCAATGACGACATGTCCCACGGCTCGTCTTCTCCACGTGGTGCTTTGACTAGTCACTAGTACTAGTGAGAATTATGCACAGCCCAACAGCTGAACTAGCCTTGTTTGCCTGTCCGCTGTTCAGAGTACACTCAAAGCTGGTAGTCAGTGGTAGATGATGCGCAAGACGAAAGAAAATCTCCCCATCGACGTATCGCCCGACAAACATGACAAGTCACGTCGACCCAGCCCACAAATCTACCTGTGCCACACTGGAGCGATATTGCCGGCTTCAAGGTTTCGCCTCAGCCTCGTCTGCGCCTCCGCAATCGTACCCGATAGCAGCGTTCGTCAACAGATATCAACCGACAAACGTTGAATCAGGCTTGCCCTGAAGAAGAGGCACCACAACCATGATATATGTTCCAAGCAACTAAAGCAATTCGCTTCGCCCCTAGACTTGACGCAGAAAAGACCCTCAGAGCGTGCTAAATCGACACCCGGCCAGCTTCCATCGTACAGCATCCAGTAGTGCCTCGAACTTGGCATCCATGCTAAAAGCCTCGTTCACAAGCATATCGGTACAAGCGCGGCTGCAGACTCCCTTACAGATGCTACATCACAGATGCTACATCTACCGCTGCCCGTCACTCACTCATCCACATGCCGACAACTATGCTGCGGAAGCGGCTGACACGACACCCTCTCCTGCGGGCGACCATGACGGACACTTTTCCTTATAGATCTGTGATTCTGTCACTTACAGTGGTGAGACAAAGCTTCCATGCCCTCTACTGAACAGCCTGACCGAACCTGTTGGCCGGCTGCAGCTGCGGCAGGTACTTCAACCTCGATGGCGTCAGCACCTGCTTCAACCCTCCGACCAGCTCACACCGGCACCGCGACCCTCGGCAACGCACAAGGCACCGTCACTGCGCTAGCCTTGAGCCGCAACTTGACCTATACCGATGGCGGTGCTGGCACAGTGTACATAATCACCGCGGCGGGCAAGTTTAGCGACTCCGGAGGTGTTTTCGGACTCCGGCGCGGGCTCCAACTCGGGAGCTGGACTGGCCCTGACAGCGCTTCCAGAGACAAGAACGGTGCCAATCCTAGCCTCATGAGCCAGCCCAAGAATGTAGCCTCATCATCTAGCCGTAGCCCTGTGCACCGCAGCTCTCCTGTAACGAACTGTGACAATGATGTGCAGGATTTTGTAACATTTTCAGACGAGATGCCATGTTGTACAACAGAAAGCGTGTTCGTTCTGAATAAGAAACGAGTACATGAGAAGAGATGCATCAGCCGTGTAGAACCATTCCCTCTTCACTTGCGAGTCACACCCGCCAGGCCCTTCATGACCAGCCATCCCGCCAGTAGCCGATGAAACCACTGCCCCAGACCGCTCTCCAGCAGCGTCGGCTTCTCGTCCTTCTTCCGCCACAGCCACGTCTCATTCACAAACTGCACCGCATCCTCCGCATCCCCCGCCAGCGGCTCCATCGCCGACACAACTAGCCCCCGCACGGCCGGCCCCCTGTACGAGCGCGGCACGTCAATGCTCAGCTCAACCACCTCTGCTGCGGCCTTTTCCTCGCCGCCGCCGCTGCTCCACACGCCCGCGCCCTCGTAGCTAGTGACCCTGTACACGCCGTCAACCACGTCGCCGCGCGCGAACCGCAGCCCGTCAATGTGCGCGGCGCCAAAGCTCGCCTTGCGCTCCGGCTCCGCGAGCATGCCGTGGATGAGAAACGCCTGCGGGGTCCAGCTAAACGCCTTGTACGTCGTGCGCAGGTACGCCGTGAGCAGCGGCGACGGCGAGGACTCGTCGGTGCCGCGGCGCCGCCGCAGCAGCGTGGCGACGAGGGAGGCCGCGGGGACAGGCCGCGATACGACGCGCTCGTAACTCACGACCCAGTCTTGCGGGCGCGCGAGGACGTCTTCTGGAAGGCTTTTCGGCGTGCGCGGTGCGGAGGCGGCGCCGGTGGAAGAGGTGGATGATGGCGGGGGCAGCTGCCCGGAGGTGCACGAGGTGCGGCGTCGCACGGCCCAGTTCAGGTACACGACGTACACGGTGGGCAGGACGACGGGTAGCAGCGCGGCGGCAGCCATGCGGTGCCGTCCAAGGTCAGGGAGGGAAAGATTGAAAAGTTGCGACATGGCTATTTCGGATTTGCTGTAATTTTTCGTAAAGCGAAAGAGGTTGCGAGGGATTTAAGCGTAGCGAGCTGAGCTGAAGCATGTGCCTGGTTATCTAGGGCGCATTAGAAACTGGACACTGTGTACTCACACTGTACGTATAGTAGATCTGTGCTTTTGAGAACATAATCGAACGAGAATGACCCTTTTGTATAAATGATCGTTTGCTTAGCTGCGGCTGACTTGATGTAATGCATTTTATTTATTTCCTCTAACTCTATAGCCAATCTCGTATTGTGTGGTACCACGGCAGTAGTCGCTGAAGACATGTATCCTAATATGTATGTTAGAATAGATGTCCTCTTAATGGATTCGCCACCCCCCTCCCTCGGGAAAAATACCATACGTAAGATGAGACTCTTTAAAGAGCAGGCGTCGATAATCCTCACTTCTTCCTAAGACGTGCTCGACTTTTTGCGTGTACACAGCTCAGCTAACCCGCACAAGTTATGCGATGCTTGTCTCAGATTCTGCCCGATCGACGGCACTAAATCCGGGCAAAGAGAAATGAAAAAGGACCCAAAATGCAAATAAGCTCGATAATCCTTTTGCGCACCACGGCCCCCTGTCCCTACTTAACTGCCTCTGCCGCTGTAGAGGAGAGCCGCCTAGCATTATCTGTTAATGATGGGGAGAAGTGCTGGTTAAGATGTTAGAGCTGCTTGTGGCTTTTACATATGGAATTTGTGCGGATCGGTACATGATATGCTGCAACAAAGAAGGAAAGAAGACGCAAGGCTGACAAAAGTAGCCATGGTCGCAAGACTGCTGGGGCGTCGTTCTTGAGGCAGTCTACGGATGGGCCATCCTCGCTTTGACTGCTATTACGCTGTGCTTTGTGCAAACTACAATGCCTCAAAGTGGAAATTTTGCTGGGGGCTTACAACCTGCAAGAAGTTTGTGTTGTGCGATAATGCATCGATTCGCAGCTTCCAGTCACACCATACCATGTCGTCAGGTATCCTGCTCCGCCGCTCACGAGCAAGCAGCCATTCAACTTGAGACAGTAGCCTCACTTAGAGACGAGGGAAAAAAGAAAGGAAATAGGAAAAGGCAAGCACATCGTTTTAGATGCCACTATACAGCAAAGTCTGACCTTTCTTCGACTTCAACAGCCTGAAATTCCCGCAGCTGGCGACGTTTTGCTTTCACGAGGCTGAACAGTCACGGATTGAGATCTTTCTATCGTCATAGGATTCTTTACATAGGATTCTTTACATAGGATTCTTTACATAGGATTCTTTACATAGGATTCTTTACATAGGATTCTTTACATAGGATTCTTTACATAGGATTCTTTACATAGGATTCTTGACATAGGATACTGTCGTTACTTACACTACCGCCCCAGCGCAATCTCAAGGCCCTGCCTTGTGCTCCCAACAAGACCAAATAGCCATATTCGCACAAGTGGTACCTCAGTCAAGCCTGAACAAATCAAACTCTCGCTTTCAGTAAACGCCTGTGAACCTGGGACGGAGAGTCGATAGTTTCTGCCCTCATTTTAAGCAACGCGGGCCGCGGCAGCGGCATCCTGCTTCTCGCGCAAGTCGTTCTCCGCGTGCTTGGCCTTGAGGCAGTTGGCCATGGCAGCGGGAGCATGGACAATCTGCGAACCACTAATACAACAGAGTCAGTCTTCAGCTCCGGAAGCAACGTTTTGATAATACGTACGCAGCAACAAGACCGAGAAACCCGCATGCGACGCGGCTGCTGGAGACGTCTGCGTCCAAAAGACCGTCAGTGCCACGATGGCCTTTGACAGAGAAGCCAAAGTAGGTGCTCAGGACCAGAAAGGCGATGAGAACAATTTCAACGGGAAACTTCATGAGGGCCTTGCGCATGCTGGTCTCGGGGTGTCTCTTGGCGACAACGCGAAAGCCGCTGTGCAGGAGCATGGCGCCAGAGAGCAGAAGCGAGAGAGCGCCCTACAATGCAACATTAGTATTCCCATCGAGACTGCAATTGCTTTTGATGACTTGAAATGACTTTCGGGGGGAGTGTCGTACAAAAATGTAAAGCATGGTAAAGGCCTGGGGCTCGTGGCTCGCGGCGCCGGTAATGACGGATCCGAGAATAAGCACAAAGCATGCGCCACGGTTCACCGCGTCCGCGACGAGCTCCTTTCTACGGACTTGATACGTCATTTTGACTTGATTGTCGAAATCAAAATATCTGAGAATTTTTTTTCGCAGATTAGACAGTTTTTTTTTTTTTTCGAGGGTGTCTTTGTGGCACGCGAGACGAGGCGATCGGCGGAATGCTTTGCGGGGGGAAGGGAAGGGGGGGGAGAGAGAGCGGAGAGGCAAAGGGGAAAGGGAAAGGCAAGATCGGGATGGCGGGTCGCATTTTGTTGTTTCTGGACCAAACAAACCGCGGCCGAAAATTCTATAGCAAAAAAACATGTGGCAAGCCTGTCTGAGGCTGTACCAGGCAAGGAGGGCAGGTCCGGGTGGCGCGGGTTGCATCGACGTCGAGCTAATAATAATTGTGTATTAACTTCGTACTGTCGCTTGAGGCTTGCTCTGACAGGTCATCCGCTTACCAATAGGCTATAGCGCACGGTACCCTTCCGTACTTCCTCTCAGGGCTGCGAGGCCCGCGGCCATCACAAGCCCGTGTTATTACCAAACTGTCTACAAACAACCCTGGTTATCTGAACCTCTTTCACTGCAAGCCATTTGTGCCCTCATAACCAACGCTGCAAGTACATAAACAGCAGGTAGCATTTTTTTTTTCTCCTTTGGTGAGAGACAATTCTTTTCCGGGGAAAAGGTTTTTGCACGTCTTGGGACTTGCGGAAGAACTTGGGTAGAGATAAGTTACACGCCAAGTTGTGACTGGGTTAGGAAGAAAAACTCTGGGGGAAAGGGGCCGGACCCCGCGTTGATGAGGGTACTGGTAGAAAAGCTCGGACGGCTCGCCACCAATTATCATGTATTTAGTTACAACTAGCCCCGTCTATTATTTAGCTCTGCTGTCAGTCGTGCAGTTCCAAAGCCACACAGGACGGAGACTAGCCAAATCAAGCTGGACCGCCGTGGGCCGGAAATTGGTAACCATCTAGATTCCCAACCCAGCAAGCTGCGAGCTGATGGAGCTGAGGAGGGTTGAGTCTCCTTTTGAACGGTTTCCCATTCTCACTAAACATGTGCGGGGGAAGACCCCTTGCAAGACTGGAGCGATGATGTACAGACTTTCACAATGCCACGCGCAGCCTCAAGGAAAATGACACGTTTTGGGCGGACGGCCAAGTTTTGCAGAGCAAGAGACTAAGGCGTTTGCATGTGCTGAGCCTACACGTGCCACGCACCCACCGCATTCGCTATTAGGTGCTGGATACAGTGGCGGCCACCATACACTCGCGGCCACCTCTATTAAAGGCACTAACTTTAAAATAAAATAATTAATTCTAGGAAATAGTTATAAAAAAATTAATAATCCTCACTAGTAATAATAAGGCGTTATAATTCCCTATTATAATATTTAACCTCTTTATAGTATACTTCTTCTTATCTTTTCTACTTTATATTAGCGCGAGCTACCTTCTTACATACCTTCTTAAGGTTATATTACTTATAATCCTATACTATTATTTAGCCCTTAGTAGCTATTAAAATTCTACTTAATTATATATAATAATTTATACTATTATATTTCTTATAAGTATTTTTTTATATAGTTTTAATTTCTATAAGCTAGGTATTTAAATTTATTCTTTTAAAGGCTATTAGTATATTACTATATTAGATCTAATAAGCCTAGTCTATTAATTTATTTATTAAGTCTATTAATTTTAGTGTCTTTAGTAAAGCTTTAAAAATTTACTTAGTAAATATTAAAAGGTATTAGAAACTAAGGTTAATTATTCTTAAATTACTTAGTATTTAAAATAGTAATAAGAAGAGCTACTAGCTATAAGGCGTGGCTAGTAGTAATAATAGTAGTACTTTATCTTTATCTTTAAATTCCTTAAGATATAACCTTTATAATTTATTTATAATTATATCTAATTAATAGGGCTAAATTCTTATTTTTTTAAAGGCTAATAAAATTATCTTTTATTATATTATAAGATAATATATATTATTAATAATATAGAAGAATTTAAGCTTTATTAATATATTAAGGCCCTTATAAACTAGCTTTAAAATAGCTTAAGAATAGTAGTATTTTAATAAAGAAAAAACCACTATATTAAGTAGTTAAAGTAAATATATTAAATAAAAAGGTAAGCTAAATACTAAGATATTATTCTCTTCTATATATATTAAGAATTTATATATATAGTAGGAGTAATAGCTATTAATTAATAATAAGCGTTATACTAAAGAGCTTATATTTTTAGTGTATTAATTAAAGAATTAGAGCTATTTAAAGCTAACCTTATTATTTAAATAACTAAATTCTATAACTATAATTATAGTATTATCTAAGAGCTCTTAAACCTTATACTATAGGCCTAAATATATCTTAGCTTATATTATAAGGAAAGGCGCTTTAATAAAGTCCCCTCTAGCTAAAATTACTTTAATAGAGGTTACTAATTCTCTATTAGAAGATATACCCTTATAAGAGGACTTTTTATCCTATAGGCTTATAATATAAGTACCCTAAGTACCCCTAATTTAAAAACCTATCTTATTTATATTCTAGATATAGTTAATAGCTATACCCTTCTTTATAATAGCTTACTAAAGCTTTATAAAATATTTTTTAATTAAGTATTATTTCTTAGTGTCTTATTTTATAAAATCTTAAATTTTACCTTAAAAGATATTAAGTCTATAGTATTTAATAAAGTTATTAACCTAATATAGTTTAATAAAGTTAAGCTTAGGATTTTAACTAAAAGTATATTTTTTAATTAATATATTAACTATAATTATTATTTATAATTTTTATACTAAAAGATTTAGATTATTAAAGTATATTATTATATTATAAATTACCTTTTCTTTAGGTTATTTAAGCTTATAATTTAGTAAATAGTATTTTTAGTATAGCCTAATATTATTTATATATTATTATATTATAATATATAAAATATAGAATTCTTAGGTAGTATATTTAACTAAATAATTAAGATTTTTCCCTAAGAAAGATAAATAATTATTAATATAATCTTCTTTATATTAAGCTAAAGAATTTATTTTTAGTGGAATTAACGCGTATCGAAGTTAACGCGTTAAAAAAAGGTGGCCGCGAGTGTATGGTGGCCGCCACTGTATCCAGCACCCACCTGAGAGGGTGGGTGTGTGGCACGTGTAGTGAAGCTTTGACTTTTCATCTTAGGCTGCACAATTTCTCTTTGGGGTCAAGTCCTTGCAGCTACAAAAGCTACGCGCCGAATCCAGCGCGTTGGACAAGCAACCGAATGCCTAAGTTTTACTTTCAGAGGAGCCATGCCACGTACCCATTGGGTTCTGTTTAGGTTGGTCTGTTTGTTGATTGAAGTGCAGCACCTCTGCCTTGTCCATCTGTGTCACAACGCGGAACTTGTCATGACGCGGGATTTGTCACGACGCGGGACTTGTCCCGACAGTGGAAGCATGAGTCATTTCATTGCGTCAATTCGCTGCTTATATACCCTTGCCATCGCGATTGTGGCTGGTTCTTCACTCGCCAATCGCCCACTGCCCCCGCCAAGCTAGAGTAGCAGCCAGGAATGCTAGGCTGTTCATGTCCGGGTCACTCTTTGCCTTTCCAATCAATGACTTGTACTCTTCCAGCGAGCCAAATTTGTAGATGGCCACCTTGTCTCCACCCGAGACAAACTCAGCTTCGGCACTAATAGCGGCCGACAACTTCTGCGCGGCTTCCCACGCCGCTGCGACGTCGCCCACCAAGCCCATGGCGCTGTAAAGCTCCGTCCACGAGTCCTTGTCCACCTTTGACGCCAACACAATATCTGTGAGTAAGCTCCCTTTGCATTGCACGCCTTGTTTGGCGCTCTGCGTCAATGCATTGGCTGCCTCTGTAGAGAGAAATATGACCGGCAGAACACTTGGCATTCCAAGAGAGTTCTGCGTAGATGAAGCGTTCAGGCCGCTCTTACCCAGGGCCTTTTGCAATGCAGCTTGAACGAGTCGCGAGACGTCGTCTGCGTTGGGCGCGCAAGTAAGTACGCAAACATCGGCGGTTGGCGGTTGGAGCTCCCTGCTCAATACAAAAAAGGATGCGTCATCCAGGATCCAACGCCCGCCTCTTCCGAAACGAAGCTGCTGGGACGTGAGGAGAACGAGCTCGAGCGGCGAAGCGCCCCAGGGACCAGAGGCCAACAGCTTGCTGCCCTGTCGCCCGAACGAGGTGGAATCATCACCAGTGGCCTGTACGGAGATGATTCGCAACGCACTCTTTTCTTTCTCCGATACCCCGGAAGCGTCAAAGAAAGCGTTGGCCTGCAATACAACGGATAGTGCCGTGTCTGTTGGGCCCTTTTTCTTTGCGAGGCCGTGAAGCACAACACAGGGAAATTTCAGGTCCGAGTTCGGCAAAGACGAGTTGTAGATGCCCATATGCAGGGGAAAACATTTACCTCGTAGACGCTGGAGCAAACCCCTTGCAGTAGCCATCTGATTGGCTGGCACTGAAATCTCCAACACGTCCCACAGAGGCTCCGCGACGCGAGACTTGAGCAGCGACTGTTGCACTGCGCGGATGCCCGCTGTAGTGTCCTGCTCGCTGCGGCTTGCGAACCAGTCGTCCAACTTGTGTTCGGAAATGCTATCATTCAGAGTGGCCAAGACGCTGTTGAGCTTATCCAGACCGATCAGGAAAAGCGGAATCACCTCATGCACACTGTCGCGGCCCAATGCGCAGGCAGCGTCGGCAACAAAGTTGGCAGCCTCGCCCAGCAAGACGCGCTTCCGCAGAGCGTCAAATCCCGCGGGTTCAACCATCTTGACCCATTTCATAAATTCGCCTTTTGATGACAGCGCATCAAAGAAGCCCGCATCGGCCTGTCTCATCGTGTCGGAGCCGGAGTGATGATGGAAGCTTATCCTAAAGTCAGTGCCCTGGCCCTGCAGCTTCAAAAAGCCATGCCGAATCTCGGAAAACGCCGAGAGCGAGAACTTGAGCTTGGAAAGCTCGTACGCGTAGTCGCCAGGCTCAAAGTCTCGCGTCTTGGCAAAGTCGCTGAGCAGGTGTACACCTCGCGGATCAATCAGCGCAACTGGCCGGTTGGCCGACGGGCCGACGCAGCACAGAATGTTGTGGAGGTTCAGGTCGCCATGGATCTCTCCTATTAGAGTTGGAGAAATGGCTTTAATGGCGGGATGGCTTCGCAACTGTTCCATGACGGAGTGAAATCCCACAAGGGTCCGGCCGTTGAGAACAATCTCGCGACTGTCGACGATGGCGCCTAGCTCGGGCACGGCGGCGCGGGCAATGGCCACGCGTCTGTCGATTCTGTCAAAGTGCGCCTTTTCGATAAAGTCCTTTGGAGCCTCCGTCGCAGTTTTTGGCCAGACCTTTTGGGCCATTTCGTCCAGGAGCTCGCTTGTCGTGTCCAGCAGCAGGTTGCCCCCCATGCCCGCCATGGCGAGTTGTGCCAGAGTTTGGCTGGCCAGGTAGGGAAAGTCGATGGAGAATGTTTCGTCGTTTGCCGTGAATCTGAGAGGCTTGACAAAGATGTCGGTTTCCTGCACAGCAATACTTGTCTCCAGAAACCTGTTCTGGCGCTCTAGCCAGGGCCGCCCGTTCTCGTCAATGCCGTCGTGCGAGCAGGTCTTGTGCACCTCCAATGTGCCGTCTGGCTGAACCACCAAAGAGACATTGGCTGAGGAACCACTTTCATCGAGGTGCACCGAGGTATTCTGGTGTGACTGGTCGGATTGCTGCGTAGAGAGGAGGAGGCCGCGTGGCCCAATGACGGCTCTCACTCCAAGACCGTTCAACACGACATCACCGGCGCGCCAGGTGTCCTTTGACGAAATGCAGTCGTTGATGGTGTCGACGGAGATGCCATTTTCTGTAATCACGCTCCCCGGAACCAGAGCCGTCCACCAAGAAGCCCCTGGAGACTTGCTGACGACAGGGATGACGAGATGGCCGCGAAATTTGTCCGCAAGCCCATCAATGTCGGAATAGCCATCGCTTGTGACAGGAGAGGCGACATGAGTCTTCTCAGTGTCATACTGGAAACCGTCTGCCTTGGCTCCTTGGTTCAGCTGCTGCGATTTCTCCGCGACAGATGCATTCGCTGGCCTTGTCTCGGAGTCGACCGCCATGATGATGGCTTCGCTTGGGGATGCGACTGAAGGACGGCCATTTCCGCCGCGACGCTAGCGCGAAAGGCATGACGGTATTATATATCCTCGCACCCGCCGATCTGCTGGACATGTTTCACCCCGTCAGCAGTTCTCGCATACACGATTGACGATCCAGGTTATACACCGCCAATCTCAAAGTGGGCTGTTGCTAGTTTCTCGGGGTCTGGACCGTCCCAACTGCGGGGGCCAAGGCAGTCTGTTACCATTCACAAATCTGCTCATGTCGCATAAAGAGCGAGCAACTGCCCGTTGAGGCTGGCTCAATGGTGTCTTTGACGCTTCCAGACACAACTCGCGTATAATTCGACTTGTTTGTTGGACAGTGTCCTCTCCCATCGACAGTCAATCTGTCGAGAAGAAGCATCTTTTTCACGCCTCAGCTTGGCAACAGTGGAGTGCGTATGTTGAGGCTCCTCCGAGAGCCACATGTATGGTCCAAAGCATGGGTGCTGGTGGCGTCGAATGCGAGCGGTCACCATGAAAACTGTCCGACCTCACAAATTCTGAATGATCCCTGCCTCCCAGTTCCAGTTGGATGCAAATGCGGTTCTGCGGCCGGTAACTTGGTGGATTCCTCTTGTGGAGGCTTCCCTTATGCATATCTCAGATAGTGTTGGGAGACACGATGCTGAAGAATCGAGGAAAAGAAAGGCCTGGATGGGAGCTACGAGCGGCAGTGTTCAAGAATCACGTTATTTTGAGCTTATGCAGGCGAGCAGCCAATCGATGACTGCTTTGCGTGTACCGAGTACATGGTGGCGTCCAGAGATGGCCTCGCAGGTACCAGCTGTGTGGCGTACGGAGCGAAACGAGAGGGCTCGAAAGAAAAGGGACTGTGGTCACGAAGTAGCAGAGCAGTCATCCGTTGGTTTGGTGCTTCTATTCAGTGATAGTGATTGAGGGAAGATAGCTAGCAAATAGGCAGGCGTGAGACGATGCAGGTATATGCTGGAGCACGTGACCTAACAAGCTGCGCCTCGCTGCAACGAGACATGTCTGGGCGCACTTTGGAGACGTCAGAGCAATAATCAAAAACATGTATGTATTCCTCGCCAAAATTTCTTATACAAGAAGAATTCTCTTGTTTTAACATTGTACCTTGCCCTGTTTCCGGGTGTCTGTAATGTTGAGCAGGGCTAAAACGGCAACACACCTCAGTCCCACCTTGACTACTGGAAGATTGCCTCTGGACATTGATCCCGTGTAGAAATGCGAGACAGGTAGCTCGGCCACATGGGGGAAGCTGGGTACTTCTTTCTTCATGCGAAATTGTCAGCCTAGACGTCATCATGGCCAGCCTGATCGTGACAGATATAGGGTAATTCGGCTTGCCGCCGCTTTAAGGATTAATCACTCACTGAAAAAATCGCTCTCAAATCTAAAGTGTAGAGATGATGCATTAAATATCAAAGACACCAGTTCTTATATTCATTACTTGATTATTATTCTAGAAATTTAGAGCGATAACTCAACAGCGTGGATATTAAAGACAAACTATAATGAATATTATTTTGTTTCGCGGCCGCTATTAGCAGTTAGACGTAAAGGCAAAATAATAGGGTGATTGAATCCTTGAGAAAATCTTGATAAAGTCTTGATAAAGTCTATCTAGCTAGCTAGCTAGTTGAATTGATAGCTTTTCAAGCTTTTGTATTATGTTTATGGGTGTCGGAGCCTCGGTATTTTGCTAGAGGCTGTGACCGTATGCGGAAGCTGTTTATCCTGTCAGGGCCTCAGCCAGTTTACACATCCCATTGCCACAGTCAAGCCCTAGCTTCCTTGCCCAATCCTCCCACGTAGGTATTGATAGCTGCTTGTCGACTGCAAGAAACTTGTACACACTACGTCTTGCAGGCCAGTCCTTCCATCAAAGTAGAGTAGCAAAACCGATCTAATCAAAAAGCCCCCAGAGTCTTTTCATACGTTCTACGCTTATTAGTCGAGATGATTAAAACCGTTCAAGCCACTTACTTTCGATTTTATCATCGGTCATTAGCGTAAACCTAGCGTTAACTATCTATATACTAGCGTGAGCCTTTTCCGGCACACAATAAGCGCATTCTAGGTCATTAAGGTTAGCTTCTATAAGGTGCTCGCGTATATTTATAAGCTATAGATGTACAGCTATATTATTAAAGTTAGAGAATTATAGTGTTTATTAAGTTAAACTGTAGATATACTAGAAATATATTTATATATAGTGATAAAGCCTTTCTCCGTGGAAGTATTAACTCGTATACTTGGCTTACGCTAGTGTGTTAGCTGACCTTAACCGTAGCATCTGTGAAGAAACTCGGTATCTGAGTCCTCCATCTTACTCACGTAAGGTCGATCCTCGCCACAACGTTCTCCGTATGTAACATACTCGGCCGTCTTACACCACCTCCCGTGCCGTGCTGTCTCGTCCCTCCAACTCTCTTTTACCCGACGTGTGGAGGCTGCCAAATCTCCATCCTTCTTTGACTTCGAGCGACTCCTTGATGACAACCGTGCCGAGGCCACCAATTCTTGATGACGTTATCACTGCGCCACCAACCATTTCTTGAAACTACTTGTCGATCAATTGAACATTGGGCTTACAACCTGCCACGTAGTCCACGCAATAGTGCGAATTGCCCATCTTCTTAGTTGAGATCCTCCAAGAACTCAACAATGACATCGGCCGGGGGCTCTCCGAGACCCGCAGCCTTGTCCTGGCGACGGACACGAAGACTCTTTTCGGCACGACGAGCAGGGGCCTTGTCGAGGCTCTCCTGCGTGGTAATCATGTGCGAGTACGGCTGGCCCGAGGCGTTCAGGATGGGCACCGTAATCTCGCACTTTTCCAACTTCTTAAAGTCCCTGTTGCATTCCTTGTTGGCAAAGTCCAAGAACTGCTGACACGGCTGGAAGAACGAGTCCATGACGTCGGAGACGGGGTACTTGCTCGCAATCGGCGTCTCGCTAAAGGTGCCGCAGGGATCAATGCCGCCGCCGCAGTCAATCATGGGGTAGGACAGGCAGTTGCCCAGGAGCGTGGCCTGGTAGGTAATGGTCTGGATCGTGCAGCGGTGGTTGGGGGGACAGAACTTCTCCACCGAGCGCTCCGTGGTCGTCGCCTTGGCCTCGGCGTACTGCTCGCTGTACTCGCCCGAGATGTCGCCGCCGATGAGGGACGCGATGGGCTTGGCCGGGGACAGCCTGAGGCCGACCTTCCATCCCTTGGTGACGGTGCCCGTCAGCATGGTCGACGTCTTGGTAGTGACCTTGTCGGGCTGGGGCGTGCCGCCGTCGTGCCGGGTCTCCAGATCAGCGTCCACGTTGGCGTGCGCGGTAATGGTCACGTCGCCGACGCCGTCGAGCCACTTCATGTTCCTGAAGTAGACGGTTGCGCAGCTAGTTATCTTGCCAGGGCAGACCGGCTCGTTGTCAAGGTCGGAGGTCCGCCATGGCGGGTTTGCGTTGTTGACGGTAAGGGACAGGGACCGCTGCAGGTCGGCAACGCGGCTCTTAACCTGGTCGACCGTAATAATGTCCTTGGCTGTGTCAAAGGACCACACGCGACCGGTAAGGACAGTGAAAATAACGAGCTGAACAATAGCGTGCATCTTGATGATATGTTAAGGTTGATAGCGAAAGGCTAGTAGTACTAGAGGACCACGGGTCAGTATGCTGGATAAGATGTTGTTCTGGCGGTTGGGTTTACTTTTTTGTTAAGGAGTGTGTTCTGAGTTCTGAGATTGAGAGGCGAGTGTCTTTGGTGCGATGAACATTGATTTTTCGAGCAGATGCATCACCCTATCTGTAGGAAGACTTGATCTTCTTCCACGGATCCCATCTATATAAGACAACAGTGCAATACACTGATGCAGAGCTGTACCTCGGAATACGGTCCCACGCGGTATGTCGGAGCCTTCGGGAGAGGCTTTGCGTCAATAGCTACACGTTATGAGCGACTCATTCACTATCAGCATCCCAAACAACCCAAAAGTCAAGGTTGATCAAGTCAGACATACAATGCACTAGTCAGCGTATGTAAAGCGGGCAGACCAGGGTTTCTCGGTCGAGCGAAGCGGTGCACAGATGCTCAACAACACCAACAAATCATTACGGTCGTGGCTCAGCACTGTGCAATAATCTTCAACATGAAACTAGAGGAGGAGTGGCAGAGCCGAGAGATAATAGGCTGTTTTTGCTTTACACTGGCCGCAACATGTTCACTCTGCTTATATTACGGGCATTAGTCACGACTCTCTTCGACTAGCAGCCTCTATGTGTAGTTGACTTGCGGCTCTGGATTAGCAAAAATATCAGACCTCGATCTTTCAAATGAAGAGAAAATGAGATAGAGAAGTGCCTGCTTACTAGGACAGGGAACGGGGCTGTCAAAAATCGCCACAGGATGATGCTATCACCAACCGTGTATAGCTGAGCGGCTGCCACTCGGATGCCTCTTAATTTGACTGTATAGAGTTAATCATGACCCTCTATTTACTAGGCTAGGATTTAAGTAGAATTCTAGTTTCCGGTTTTCCATTGCCCTCGCAACTATGACGATAACATTCTATGCTGAGAAATAGAGATTAAGCAAGTTGTGTATGTATGGACTCTAGATTTCCACTCAAGGCGGAAATGTTGAAACCTTGGCTCGGCTATGTCTTTCTCCACTTTTCGTTTACTGTTGCAGGCTTGTGCTTAAGTTAGGCCATACATATATGATGATATATGTATGGCCAGGATGGGGCGCTGAATGGCTGAATCGTGCCTCGTGGCAATACTCCGTACGGTACGCGAATATGGCGCAGAGAATGCCTGCGCTGCCTAGCATTATTGCGGGGTCTTATTGGCACATTATGAAACAAGCTGGTGTTAGCCGACTTTGGCAAACGCGCATTTCAGACAGCGACCTAGTTGTCATGCATTTCTGTCTGCGGGCAGTGTTCAATGCAGCAACTTACTAATTGTGTCAGACTCCAAATTAGGAAGAAGCCAGTAACTTTTCGGCTTTATTCATGAGTACCCCATTTTAGCGAGAAGATTTTTCTCCGAGATGCATAATTCTGCTTAGCCTATTAGCTCGAATGGGAAGTTCAACAACATATGTCACGACTACTACTAGTAGCAAGAGAACTAATAATGCCACGTCTCTGTGGCAGGCAGGGCACTAATTCAATATATTGGAGTAGCCGCTACCACACGCTAATCGATGGCAATTGCGCAGCTGGGCGTTGGACAACGTACTGAGTAGTATTCAAATTAAATACAAATCAATTAGACTTGGCAGTTTCAACTTCTTTCTAATACCAAGTATGTGGACTCGTCGGGATGACCGCGAACACCCGTACCCCCTCGGTTAAATACCCCGCGTTCGCGAGGGAGCAACGACAAACGCATATAGCCTAGTTAGTTATGGATAGTTAGTCAGAGTATGCTGCCCAAACGTCAATGATTGTGTAAGAAGAAGTCAATGCTTTGCATGGATAGGTACGGAGTATTTCATGATTTATCAGTTCATCAGGCCTTCCGCCTCGAGCTCATTTTCCGTCCAGTTTCATAGTAGACTGCCCAACGCAGCATCCGATACTATCTGCAAATGCACACTGGAAGCAGAACACAAGCAGGTTGGTCATATATTATATTACCTATGAGTCAACACTGTCGCTACACCACGGCCAGCACTGTTTCAGGAACAGCAAGTACGCCGACAGATCATCTAGCGCTTTTTGTACTGACGCCTCACGAAATACAATCCTCAGAATCAATTGTATAGTTGATGTTATAAAACTATAGTTTTTCTTTTAGATGATATATATATAATACATGTGAATTGCACGAGAAACATCTCTAAAGAGACATGAAAGCACATTTCGCCATGAAACAGTTCAAAATTCTGTCAAACACCAACTCCGTCTATACCCCTAGCTGCCATGCAAGGTTAATCATACAGTCGTCATGTGGCTTCTTATCTGACCCGTCTTCTTGCTTTGCCGCCCTTTTTCTCATTCTCCTTTTCCTTT
This sequence comes from Beauveria scarabaeidicola, assembly GCA_037289395.1. Taxonomy (NCBI): domain Eukaryota; kingdom Fungi; phylum Ascomycota; class Sordariomycetes; order Hypocreales; family Cordycipitaceae; genus Beauveria; species Beauveria scarabaeidicola. The sequence continues at coordinate 11,284 of JAEIJG010000334.1, read as the reverse complement.
TGCTGCGCCTTTCCCTTTTTGACCGCGGCCATGAGGCTCTTAATCTCCTTGACCTGCTCCTCCTCCTTTTTCCTTTCCTCATTCCTGGTCTCGCTGGCCTTCTCCTGCGCCCGCTGCTTAGCGTGTCTCTTCTCCGTCTCTTCGACGAGCGCATCGCTCTCCTCCCAGAGCTTCTTGGATAGTTGCTCGTCCCTGATTTCGGCCCTCGCGAAATCCACCTCGCGGCATTCCTTGATCAGCCGGCCACCCGGGTTTCGCGTCAGATCCGACTCCATGGCCGCGTAGAGAATCGACTGCGCACCGCCATTGGCAGACTTTAATAGAAGCCAAGGGAAAAAGTAGCCCATGACGTACAAGACCAGCCCGGTGAGGGAGCCTCGTGTCAGCCATCGCAACGTGCCGGGTGTTCGACATAGACCGGGGTCAGCAAAGACGACGCGCGCCGTCATGGGCATCTCGTCGGGTCGCTTGTACGCGTCGAGGTGCTTCTGGTACGCCAGGCCAAAGACGTTGAGCGCCAGCTTGCTGCGGCCGTACGCCCGCGACGGGGTCCAGTTCTCGGGCGTCGTCGCCTCGCGCAGCGACGGAGCGCCAATGTACGACGAGCAGGTGGCCATGATGACGCGGACCTCGCGGTCAAACGGCTGGGCGCGGATCGCGGGGCTCAGTATGCCCAGCAGGTGAAAGTTGGCCAGGTAGTTGACCATCCACATCTCCTCGACGCCGCCGCCGCCGCCGTTGCCGTCCACCTCGACGCCGCCGCCGCCGTCCACCTCGCGCCGACGGCCGCCGGGCGGCGTCATGGTGGACGCGCAGAGGATGACCATGTCGAGGCGGCGCGGGGGCGCGTTGTCGATCCAGGCCGTCGCAAACTTGCGGACGCTGTGGAGGCTCGCGAGGTCGACGTGCTCAGCGTAGACGAGCTGGTTGTCCGCGCGGTCGCGCAGCTCCTGGACGTAGTCGGCGAGGAAGGGGTCCGACACGGGCGCGTGCGTGAGGAGCACCAGCTGCGCGCCGCGCCGCGCGAGCTCAAAGGCCACCTCGGCGCCAACGCCCGACGTCGCGCCCGTCATCATGACCACCTTGCCGTGCATCGGCTTGTTCGTCTCGTAGGTCGTGCCCGTCGTGTAGCGCTTGATCAGGAAGAGCAGGGTCAGCATCGCGATGGCCATGGCAATGGGCACGGCCCGGTCGCGAAGCCACTGGGGCGGGCCGTGCTCGAAAAGGTAGAATATCGTCGGTACAGGCATCGTCGCTGGGCTGTGAGGGTTGGCAGGAGACTGCTCAGGGTCCAGGGAGACAGACTGGCGCGGATTCCAAGATTTTGGTGACGTTGCGGGTGACCCACATGAGCTTGCAATTGAGTTTCATCAAAGCTATACATAGCCCGTAACGTAAGCGACGTCTTTGCACGCGAATTGTCCACTGTAATTTCCTGTTTTACTTTAGTCAGCGTTCAACTTGATAAAAAGCTTTGCGTGGTTTAGCTCAGAAGTCTTGTGCTGAGAACCGTACCACTATATCACGAACATTGCACTACCTTTCGACCGACACTAGCTATTTGTCGCGCAAAAGCAAAAGGTGGAACCACCAAGTTGGTGGATTCATCAGGCCTTATATTCATACTATTCTGACGCTGATTTCTCTATCATGACGGATTGCCTATTGCATGGTAGCTGGCCTGGAAATCATAATTTTTCACAGTTGACAAGCATAAAAAGCGCCGTTCCTAGTCAACTATAGCTTACTATCCTTCCACACAGGCCGTCTCTTTTCCACAAAGCTCTTGACGCCTTCCTTTTGGTTCTCGCCTGCCTCGAGCAACTTGTAGATGCCCTCATCAATTTCCTGCGTGCTCTTCACCGGGTCGACCGGATCCCATCCACCCAGCAGGCCCGCCCTGGTGACAATGACCGAGTCGGGCGAGTTTCCCGCCAGCTCACCCGCCCATTTCAGCGCCTCATCCAGCACGCTGGCCCCTTGAGGCACAATGTGATTGACCACGCCCCACGAGCGCATCTCGGCCGCCGTGTACGTGCGTCCCAAAAGGGCCATCTCCGACGCGCGCTGCCGGCCGACGATGCGCGTCAGCCGCGGCAGAGCACCAGCCACGGCCACAACACCAATCTTGACCTCGGGCAGGCCGAAGCGCGCCGCCGCCGCGGCCACAATCATGTCGGCCGCCAGCACCATCTCCATGCCGCCGCCCAGACACAGGCCGTTGACCGCGGCGATGACGGGCTTCTTGCCGCGGCGGTTGCTCAGCCCGCCGAAGCCGCTCGTCGCCCACGAGGGATTGCGCTCGCCCGCGGCGCCGATGGCCTGGCCGGCGGCCGCCTTGTCGTTCCACTCCTTGAGGTCGGCGCCCGCGCAAAAGGCCTTGCCGGCGCCGGTGAGGACGGCGCACCGCAGCGAGGGCTCCGCGTCGTACCACGCCCATAGCGCAGCGAGCTGCGGGTGCAGGGGCCGCGGGATGGCATTGAAGGCCTTGGGGCGGTTGAGGGTGACGACGAGGACGTGGGGTTGGGGGAAGCTCACGTCCGTGTCCTGCACGGCGGGCGGCTGCTTTGTAAACGTCATTATCGGTGGATTTCAAAGAGAATTACACTCGAAGAATATGAGCTGTGTTTGCCAAGTTGATAACGGGCCTGGGAAATTTTATACAGTAACGAGTGTTCGTCGATCGCTCGACCGGTCTTTTCGGTAACCGGTGATAGCTCCGTTGTGGTCGCATATTAAGTAGCTCCAGTCCGCCAAGAGTGGGAAGGAACTATTTAGATCGAAAATACAAGGAAGAAACAGGCTCAGAACCCTCTAATCTAGCTTAGCTTGCATCTAATGATATAAATGACTCTCATATTATATCGTATTGTTGCATTCCCCTGTCATACCCGTTATATGTGTCTTTCTATTATCAGCGGACCCGAGTTCACGTATGGCTGTACCTCGGCACGCGACAGGACGCTATATAATATGCCGACGACAGGCTAGTAACAGATGCGAGCCTTGCTGTCTTTGCAAAAGTATGCTGAAAGTTTGAAATTTATATATCAAGGAAGTGTGCGGGCCAGAAATGCTGTTGTTGCAGGCCGGACAGACCGGCACCGTGTCAAACTTGAGCTCCCCGTGGTTCAGCATCGCCTGCTCGTCGAGGTGCGGCGGCGCCGTCCGCCACTGCAGCGGGCTGCGCCTGCTGGGCCGGTTGTCAGGCTTGCCGAGGTCAAAGGAGCGCTTCACCTCGAGGCGGAACCCGTTGGCGACGTCGCCGGTCGCGTGGATGACGACGCCGACGTCAGGGTGCCGGCGCGAGCGCACAAAGTAGGACTTGAAGGGGTAGCCGTTTGCGGTGATGAGTTCGAGGAGGAGCGCGTCGCGAGGGCCAGGGGAAGGGTAGGCGACGGAGGGCGGTGTTGGCTCGGGCCGGTGGTTGGCGGCGGGCACTGTTAGGCGCGGGAGTAGAGGCGGGGAAGGTGCGCTAGGAGAAGACATGTAGGATGAGACGGGGGGAAAGAGAAGATATAATACGAGTTCCTCTAGATAGCGTCAATCGGGATTTAGCACAAACAAACGGTTTTACGGAAAGCGTGCGTTTGGTTGGCTGCGGCAAATTTGAAATCACGCTGTTTACCTGCCCAGGGTAGTTACTCAGGTCTCACGCGTGCTGATCGCTAGAGCCGTATTCTCGTGGAGCGTCATAGGTGCATTATATTATGAGCTTCTTTTATATACTTACTGTTCAAAGTAAACCCAAGTAAAATGCTAATATTTCAAAATTCTGGCTTTTAGCTTGGTGTTGCCTAATGCTAATCCGTGGTATTTTGCCAAATCCAATGCTGCCTAACCACGGCGTGTATATACAATATATTATGGTATAAGTGGAAAAGATAGGCAGGTCTAGGCAGGCCTAGATAAGTCGAGCCGATTTAGACTGCGAGCGGCGTTAGATATAAGCACCAATATCTAGTCAGTCTAACACCAGATAGTAATACTACGCCATAGCCTTGTGCGCGAAAACACCGCCCATAAGCAGCTAAAATAAGACAACATCAGACGGTGCATAGAACTAAGTTTGTTGGGTAACCACATCTCGAAAATATCAGCTATAAGTTTTTTTCAAAGATGATTCGGGCTCTGCGTACCGCGTATGCCGTATCCCCTTTTATAGTGCCGTCTAAGCGTGGGTAGAGTATCTATGCTATTCAGGCAACTACAGGACAAGTTCTAGAGTAACATAAGTAGCTCTTTAAACCCGTCCCTATTTCACTTTAAATCTCCCTCTTGCTATCTAATATCACCTTTCAAAGTAACCTTTATCTAAAATTAGTCTATAACCTTATGTTAGTATCACAAGGGGTCATACGGTATAATACGTAGGGTTCTTAGTGTTGATGTTCTTACTTGCTTAGGGCCACATTTACCCTATCGAGAGTTATAGGTCTATTATATAGTTATAGGTTATTTAATATAATAAGCTAATAAGAGCACTATATTTAGTAGCTATAGCTAGTAGCTATAATACTAGTAGTCTTTCTCTTTTAAGGCTAAAAATTATTAAATTCTTTAATTTAAGCTAAATTAGCTTAATTTTATTAAAAATATAATAAAAAGTAGATTTTTCTAATATATATATATCTAATATATCCTTCTTTTACTTTATATCTTTATACCTTTATACTTTTATATCTTTATATCTTCTTTTCTAGTTATTATTCTTTTATATTATTATAAACTACTTATTCTTATATCTTAATATTAATCTTATTTATATTAATAAGGCTTTTAAGTATTAGATTTAGTAATACCTTTATTATAATATTAGCTAGATTATAGTTATTATTAATTTATTTTATTTTATATATCTCTTTTTATTTATATAATTATTAAAGTATTATAATATTAATTATAAGTTATTTCTCTTTTATAATATTTAATTTAATTAGGTATTTATATAATAAAAAAGAATTAGTTATTAGAATTATTAAGATCTCTAAGAGGCTAAGCCTCTTAGTTATTATTACTAGTATTAAATTAAAAGTATATATAATATTTATTTTTTATATTATATTATATAATTTACTTACTAAGGTGTTTTATATTACTTTTTTTAATTTTATTAAGCTATATATAATAATATTACCTCTTAAGAGGTTCTAGTTATTAGCTTAATTCTTATTATCTAAGATAATAATATAACCTAGCTAAGAGCTTAAGTCTTTATTATTAGTAAATAATCTATTAATAAAGGTAAAAAACTTAGCCCTAGTAAGGTTAATAAGGATATATTAAAGCCTTCTTTTTATATTATTTATTTACTATAATAAATAGTAGTAAAGCTAGTTAAAATTATTATTATTTAGCTCCTTTTACTAGGCTATTATAAAGAGGTTATAGGTGGCTTTTAGCTAATAAATAGTTAATAGGTATACTATATAAGCTTATTAATTTATATATTTTTACTTTATTATTAGGAGAGCTAACTTATTAGCTTACTCTTTTTAGGTAATTATAATAAAGTTATTAGAGCTTAAGGTAATTTAGTAACTATTAAAAAGTAATAGTATTTCTATTATAAGGAATTCCTTTAGTTTAGTAGTAAATCTAATAGCTATAAGCTTTTTATCTTTAAGTTAAGTAAAATTCTTATTACTTAGGCCTATTATATTATCTATTTATATTCTTATAAGGCTAAATTTATTACCTATAGAGATTATAAGGTATAGATTAAAGGTTAAAGTAATTATACTAAGTTATTTATAATAGTGCTTTAAGTAGGTTATTTACTAGTAGATACTTACTTCTAGGATATTATATAAAAACTTAATTACCCTTATAATTATACCCTCTAAGTACTAGTTATAAAGCTATTATAGTAGCTTTATAAGGATAACTTATTAGAGTAAGGTATTTAATTATATATATACCTAGATAATATCTCTTATCTAGAGGCTAATTTTTCTTTAGATAAGTAAAGGAGCTAATATAATAAGTAGCCTCTAGCTATTCCTCTAGATTATTAGTAATTTTATTAATATAATAAATTTACCTTAGTTATTATAATTATAAATTATAAAGTAAGATTTCTTATAAGGCTTATTAGTATCTTTACCTTTTACCTTATATACTATCTATACCTTAAAAAGGTAATATTAGTTATATTTATTTTTATTATATTATTTAAATTAGAAAATACCTTTATTAAGTAACTACCTAACCTTATTAGAGTTAGACTTTTTAAATAACTAGTCTAATATAGTTATTAGGCCTTTCTCTTATAGCTTAATAACTAGCTTTTAGTTAATTTATTTTTTAATAATAATAAAGGCTTTATTAAAGAGAGTATTATTAAAAAAAGCTTTTACTAAAAAGGCTTTATTAAGTATAGATTTATTATAAAGTATTTTATTAAAAAAAGCCTTATTAAAAATAAATTTAGCTAAGAAGGCCTTATTTTAACTATATTTACTATATCTTAGTTATATTAACTTCTTTAATACTAGCCCTCTTTTTAATCTCTCTTTTACTTTCTCCCCTACTATATCTTTATTACTACTAGGTTTACTAGTAATAAGAGTAGTTATAGCGCTCTCTCTACCACCTCTTCTAGCGGTACTAGGCTCGCTAGTAGTAAGAGTAGTTATAGCACTCTCTCTACCACTTCTTCTAGTAGGGGTACTATTAGTAGTAAGGGTAATTAGTATACCCTCTATACTACTTCTTCTAGCTAAGGTATTATTAGTAGTAAGGGTAATTAGTATATTCTTTATATTACTTCTTCTAATAATACTAGGCCTAGGTTTACTAGTAATAAGAGCTAAGGCCTCTCTTAGGTATAGCCTAATAACTATTAACTAGAAATTAGCTAAGCTATATAGTATATTTAAGGTATATATCTCTTTATATATAATAATAAGTTTATATAGCCCTTATTAATTATCTTTTTCTTAAAATATAAATACCTCTAATTATAAAAGAAGACTTTTAATATAACTAATAACTAGGCTATTTTTTATTTTAAAAGTATTTTTTATTTACCTCTTAGTTAAGAGCTTTCTAACTTTATTAATAGCTTTTTAGATAACTTTAGTATAATAAGAGATAAATATATTAGGTAAAGAGGTATTAGTTAATTAAGGGTATACTCTAAATACTAATAAGGTTAGTATAATACTATTAAGTCTAATAGTATTATTAATAGCTTTAATAGCTATTTATAATTTCTAGTTAAATATTATATTATTACTTATTTCTTTATTAAAGATCTTATAGGTATAATAGAGGACTCTATAATACCTTTTTACTTTATTAATAGTATTATAAACTTTAATAAAGGCTTTATAAGTCTAGATATTTAAGGACTTTATATACTCCTTAAATTTAGTAAAAATAAAGTTCTTATTAGTATTATATATAATATAGTCTAGTAAACTAATATATATATCTATCTAATATTCTTTAATTATATTAAATATATCTTAAGCCTTCTAGCTAGTTAGTACTAGGAATTAGGTAATTTAAAATATTATAGTAGAATTAACTATATAAAGTACTAAGTGTCTTTAAATATAGAAGATATTTATAATTATCTTAAAGTTAAACTTAAGGTTATCTTTAAAAGTAAATTTAAATTAGCTAAGCGCTTATATATTTATTTAGTAGTAATAATATACTTTATTAATCTTTTTAATAAATTTAAGATTAAATTTCTTATTAATATACTTTAAGATTTAGCTTAATTAATTAATAAAGAGGTATTTAAATTATTAATATAGTTAATAAAGCTAGGTTTTAAAGAGTATAAAAGTTATACTTTTAGTAATATTAATTTACTATTAGAGGTAGCCTTATTACCTTATAACTAGAATCTATTTATTACCTTAGATTAATAAGTTATCTAAGTTATTAAATTTAACCCTTATTTTATCTATATTAGTTAATAAAAATAAAAAAAAGGTTAATATTAATAAAATTCTAAAGTTAATTATTCTTAGGCTTATTAGTATATAAACTCTACTTTTAAATATAATAAAACTAATACTAAATTTAATAATTAATATAAGGGTATCCTTAATCTTAAGGTATAATATTATTCTTAATAATGCCTTAACTTATAATATACTTACTATTAAGTTACCTAAAGCACTTATATCTAGTAAAATCCCTTAAAAACTTTACTTATAATATCTTAATATTAATATATAGATATTACTATATTCTAGAGTTATCCCTAGGTCTAATATAAGTATAGTAATAGCGTAATAACTATAGCTACTAAGTTAGCTTAGTTAGTTAGCTAATAGAGTATAGTAGGTAGTAGAGTTAGTAAGTATAGTAGTAACTTTACCTAAGGTAGGTATATTAGCTATAAGGAAGTTATTAATAATAATTATTAATAAGGTAAAGAAATTCTTATTAAGTTTATCTTTACTATTATAATTATTATTATTAAAGAGGTTAATAGTATATATTTACTCTAGTAGCTTATTTACCTTATTAGGGTACTTATTACTTTTAAATTTAGTTAGGAATAACTAGAACCTCTTCTCTATTAATAGTAATCTATAGTTTTTCTTTTTAAACTATATATTATAAGATATAGTATACTTAAGGTTAGAGTGCTTTATTAACTAGTAGCTAGTTTTACTATATATATAGTACTTTTTAATATACCCTCTAAATTAGCTAGAATTACCTAAGGTATTATTATAAGTATTTAGGGCTTATTAGTATTAATTATTATAGGCGGGGTAGTAGCTATTATTATTAACTAGATAATTATAGTATTCTTAATTAGTAATAAAGGTAGCCTAATAACTAGTAGCCTTCTTCCTCTTATATAAATTAGCTACTTATCTAAGCTTAGTAATAAGGCTATTAAATATTAGGTCTAGCTTTATTAATACTATAATATAAGCTTTAATATTAATAATAGTATTATAAAAAGCCTCTTTTTTCTTATTATTATTATTACCTTTTTCTTAGTTAAGGCTATAGTATAGCTTTTAAATTTAGTTAATAATATAATTAATATATTTAGGTATAGGCTTATTAAAGCTCTTATTAATAGTCTTCTAAAGACTAAGGGTATACTACTTAGTATAGTATCCTTTTATTATAATTAGTAACTTAAAGTACTACTTAAGGTATAGTATAAGACTATTATAATCTAGCTTAAAGTAAAATAACTATACTATATAGTACTTAGAGGTAATACTATTTAGTATAATAGGTAGTGCCCTTCCTTATATTACTTCTAGTACTTTAAGGTAATTATATTTATTATAGAAGATATTAAGTTTAATATAAATAAATTTATCCTTCTTACTAGAGTATTTTTTATAGTCTAAGTAACTCTTTACTAATTACTTAAGCTTATAAGGGATATTAATAATTTATAATTAGCTACTAGTATCCTAGCCTTAGCTTTAACCTATCTCTAGTTAGTATATATTATTATTAGCCCTAAAGGTAGTTACTCTAGTAGCTATAGCCTTTATTACTCTTCTCTTAAGAATAACTTAAGATAACTAATTATTATCTTATTTTAGTATCTCTTCTTTTCTATATAGATTATTAAGTGCCTTTATAATTAAGTATCTTAATGTTAGGGCCTAGACGGCGCATAGCAAGGAAGAGGCACCGAGAGCATAGGTAGCTCGTAGCGGGGACATAGGGCACGAGCATAGACATAAGGCTTAGTCACGTAGGGAGCATATAAGTACTTAGTTACGTTATTAATATAACTAGGTATTAATAAGGTAGTAATAATTCCTATAACTATAAGTAACCCACCTTTATATATAGTTAAATATAAGTACTCTTCTTATTATAACCTTATAAGATTATTATTATAAACCTATCTAATAGGTAAGAAGACTATAATAAAATTACTATAGTTATATATAGTAGATAATAATAAAGAACTACTAATAAAGAAGATATAATAACCTAGGATCTTACTAAGAAGTATATTAAAGGAATACTTTAAGATATTAGTAGTATATCTTTAATAGTAGAAGTCTTAAGTAACCTAGGGATAATTAATAATACCCTTATAGAGGAGGAGCTATAAAGCTACTTTATATAAGTAACTAATATATAATAATATAGGAAAATAATAAAGTTATTATAGAAGGCTAAAAAGGAAGAGAATATTATATTTAGACTAGATCTTAAAGTATTACTAAAAAAGGAAAAATAAAAGAATATAATAATAATATAACTTCTTAGTATATACTTTAAAAAGAAATTATATATTAAGTACTAAAACTTTCTAGTAGTATTTAAGACTTATTTTAAAATAAATATAAATAATTATATAAAAAACTAAAAAAAAGTAATATATATAGCTCTTTACTTATAAGGAGAGGCTTAAAAGTAATAGAGTAGCTACTTTAAAGATACTTTAATAGGGAAGTATAAGGGTTTTATATAAGAGGAATTCTATATATAATATAAAAATAAGCTAAGAAGTAAAGATATTAAGGCTTAAAGAGTAATATAAGTACTTATTATATATTAATAAAAAGACTTTAAGTTAATAAAAGAGTACTTTTAATACTTTAAAGATATAATATTAGAGCTACTAGATATATTAGCTCTAAATATAAAGATAGTATAAGTAATAAAGTATATATAAGAGTAAATTAAGATAGCCTTAAGTAGTAATAGTATACTTATAATATAGAAGCTATTAGAGTCTTAGGTAAAAAATATAAAGAGAGTGGTAAGTATAATACACTAGACTAAAAGAATAGGGATAATAAGGCTACTATAGGGGACCTTATAAGGACTAGTAATACTATAAGGAGGCACTAGTAATACTATAGGATATTTTAAGTATAGAGGGGTAGGATATATTTAGAGGGACTATATAGTACCTTATTACTTAATTTATTAATACTAGTTATATATAATAGTAAGGTATATAAATAGTAACTTTACTTTACTTAAATAGATAGTAAGTAATAAACCCTCTATAATATTACTAAATAATATACTAATAAAGTAGGTAAGATTAAAAGACTAGGATTAATAGGAAGCCTACTATTAACTATACTTAAAGAAGGAGATTATAGTAAAGATATATTAAAAATAAAACTAGGAAACTATACTAGTATTTTTAAATATAAAAAGTAACTTTAATATAATAAATAAGAGTCTAGTAACTAAAGATTAAATTTAAGAGCTAGATATAATAAACTTACTAATAAATCCCCTTAAGTTAGTAAAGTCTTATTATATATATAAATAAATAATAAAGATATTATAAATTATAGATAACTTA
>JAEIJG010000333.1:0-32439 GCA_037289395.1 Beauveria scarabaeidicola | reverse complement strand
GGGGGGGGGGGGGTTGCTGGGTGTGAATGTATCAAGCATCGCACAAGCATCCCATCTGGCTTGTCTAACCCTCTACTGCATCATTAGTCTGCATGGGGAGAGGGAGGGGAGAGGAAAAGGGCAGGGCAGGGCAGGGCAGGGCAGGGCAGGGCAGGGCAGGGCAGGGGCAGGGGCAAGAAACACACTCACTCTATCCGTACTCGGTACACTCTTGACCCCTTCCCATCGGCTGCTCTCTCTCCGTGGCTCGAGCTTCTTGTCATGGACGGCGGACAGGCCGGTGCGCGGCGAGGTCTGTTGTCTTGTTGATGATAGCAGTAAGTTGTAACCCCCCCCCCCTCCTTTCCCTTGTGTGCCCCAATGGGGGCTGCGCTGCGCTGCGCTGCTGCCATGAATCCCTGCGAATGCGACCCTGTGCGCTTCTTTTCTGGTGCGTGCGCCTGTTGCAGCTGTGTGTGCCGTATGTGTGTCTCGCTGGCCTCCCTTTCGCGCTGGCCGGCGTCTGGAGGTCGCGTCATGTCTGCGGGCAAGAAATGGGCAGCGCGGGAGAGGAGAGGAAGCTGGAACGAGCGTCGCCACATCACGGGCCAACCCTTGATCGAACCATTCCATTGTCCTTGTTTCGCCACCAAAAAGAAATGAATGAATGAATAAATGATAATAATAATAAATACATGAATTTGAATTTTTTTTTTAAGAATTTTTTTTTTTTAATTTTTAATTTTTAAAAAAATAAGACGCGATAGTGGCATGCCTGTGCTGTCCTACCCTCGTGTCCCTCGACAATGAGCTTGTATCACTGAAAATAAGTGGCCAGACTAGCACTGCACAAGAGCTCGTGCTTCAGAAGCCGGCCTTCTCATTGCCATGTCGTGCCATCGCAGCGCACTGCACGCACAACTTCTCGCCAAATGAGTCTTGTATGGCCGAAATGGTCCCATTTCAACCAGCACCCAACTTCTTTCAACTCTACTGAATGGCGTAAGACGGCCAATGTGCTCCGCTCCATTTCCGCATCCGTCATCCAAGGGGCTTTGAAACTTGGCTATGTTCAATTTAGCTTCATCTCCTGTTCTCGCTCTGCAAAGCATCTCGGCTTCTTGCCTTAGCTCTTCCACCGCGCTGCGGCAACGCGGGGAGGCACCGCACACCTTACACAGGCACCACCATATATGAGCAGAGTACTAACGGCCTGTTCAACGGGAGGCCACAGCTTTCCCAACACCCGCTGTGGGCCAACCAGTCCAAATTTCTTTTTGCTCTTTCGAAACAAGGCCCCCAAAAGGCCTCTTACTGCGCAGTTGCTCCGTCACAACAAGCCGTTTGCATCCAGAGTCCGGACATGCCGTCGTGTCGTCGTGTGAGCCACACACAGTACAGACCACAACGTGACCAAACTAGGTGCAAGCACTTTGTCTGCGAATCATATCCTCCCTCTGCCAGTACAATTACTAGAGCTGCTTCTTCACACGCACGCTTCAAACTGCTTCGTCGTACCGCCACTCACATCGCCCTGCCATGACCATTGTCCTACTTTCTAGAAGTCTTCTGTGCGACATGCAGGCTGGCTTCCCCGTTCATAGTCTGGTCCACGGGACCTCCTAAACAATATAATCACCTCTCGGCGGGGCGGGGCGGAATTTCTCATACTCTTCATGCTTCTTTATCTTTGCTTCTTTCGGTGCAAGATGCGATTCGACATACCCATGTGGCCACCATGCTTTTAGTTTCAACCCTCATGCCAGTAGCATCGAGCCTCCCTGTCCGTCGACAAGAATATTCAAGAGATCCAGTCGACAGTCAGACTTTCCATGACTCCCATCATAGCACGCTGGCGTCTTGTCCTTATTTTCGGTAAAATATCTACGAGCAAACATGTCAGCCCCAATATTGTCCCGTCAAATGGGACGCTGTCCCGGGAGTCATATGCAGGTCTTACCTTTTTGAACTGAAAATGCAGCTGTAGGATGCCCTGTGAACTCAAACCACGTTAGCTGTAGTTGCTCCCGCCTGACTACGACTTCAGTTCCGCGCCCAACACATTGCCGCAATTTCTTCCGCCAACTTGTCTTAATCAAACTTGCCTTGTCGAAAGAGCTCTTAAATCCGCGGTCTCTCTTGGCACTGTAATCCCATTCACGGTCCACAATCCGAAAGGCAATATCCTCGTATGGAGGTCCGGCAATGAAGCGGATTAAGCACGTATCTTCCTCCCCTGCCGCCGCAAAAGACTCGCCCCGCCTTCTTCCATGCTCGCGAATAATTTTAAACGTAGGCGCCTTGGTCTTGTCGATGAGTTCTGGGTAGAATATGTTGAACTTGTAGCCCTGCACCACCTTGGGTGGCGGGTTGTCGTGATCGTAATGCGTCTGGTTATACTTGTTCCACTCATACCCCATCTGAACTCGATTAAAGTATCTCGGCTTGCGTACCTGGTGCTCTCCGGCCCATTGCGGCTTCGATTCTCCGCGCAGATCCTCCTCTGCAGCAAATACTTCCTCATTTTCTGAAACACCCCGGGCGGCCTCCCTATCGTAGAGTGTCTGTGTCGCCTGCGAGGCATCAGAATTACCGCTTGGTTCTGAACATGGCACGTTCGGCGTGCTTTTGGACTGTGCTTGTGTCTGTGCTGGAGCCGCTGCCGTCTTGTTGCTCTTGTTGCTAGATGACTGGGTCCTTCGCTCAAGTTTCTTCTTCGTAATCTTTTCTACTGTCCTTGCCAAAACAGCTTTGGCCTTCCAAACAAGCAAACTTTGAAGGAGCTGCTCCCAGTAGTCCATGTCAATGTCTTGGTCGGATCGGAGCTTCGCTTTTATTTGTTTCTCCAGGGCGCCAAGCTGCTCGTAGGTTTTCGGTGCAAGAATCTTGTTGATATCGTCATCCACGCTGCTGACCACACGCCTATCGTGCTTGGACGGGTCAAGTTTTGCCTTTTGCGATTTGCACAGCGAACGCAGAGCCTCCCAGTATTCCCTATTCCGAGCTTCTGTTTCTAGCACGTAATAGTTCTTTATGTCGGCTTCCAATCTCTTCAGTCCTTCCAAATCGAGTTTCTGAACAATTTCCGCTGGCTCTGGTACATCTAGATCATCGTCGCCTTCTACGTCATCAAAGACGTCGCGCTCCTCGTCAATATAGCGAAGGAGGAACGCCAAATAATCAATGGGCTTTGCTCTGTTCTCACGAACACGAATGTCGGCCTTCTTTTTCGACTGACGCAAAACAAATTTATCTTCGTCGGCGACAAACTGACGTGCCTGTTCCTCGTGCGATACATAGCTTGCGGCTATTCTGCTTGCTGATTGGGACGGTGCAGGTCGCGACGTTTTCGATACGCGATTGTGCGAGTCGTATCTCGGTGACGTGCCATCGCGTCCCCTCGATCGCCCAGGGTTGTTAATCATATTTTGTCGACCGGGATCCATCTTGCGCGCTGCGTTTCTCGGCCTATCTTGTTGGTTGTTTTGTCTGGAAACCTTCGTCACCATTTGGAGCCTTAAATTTTTAGGCAGATGCGATCGAGCTTGAGCCCCACCAGCGAATGGCGGCAGGCGCCACGAGGCAGCGGCGAAACACTGCAAGAATGAATCTGCAAATTTATAAATTAAAATCTCTCCAAGTACATACTATCGTTAGTTATATGTACATTGGATTTGCTAGAGACGGACATCGTAAAGCATCACCCTCACACTCCCACCGGGGTATCATCATTGACCACAACTATTAACCATTCACACTCCGAGCGCAAAACAAGTAATTTAGTAAAATAACCCGATTTCGTTCTCGTCCAATTTTCATTCAACCACGTGGGCCAAGCGTGTTATGGCCAGCACTGATTTGGGTTCAAAGGTTGCGATTGAGAGGCTCCAAGCTCCAGCCCGCGAATGCTCTGGCTCCAATCCTGCCAATTGAAATCATCTCCCATTTCTGCATCATCAGCCAGGACGTCGTCGAGCTTGATGCCTGCAGTAGAGAAGGGGTCAGCCCAGAGAAGAGGCTGCCCGCTGTTATCCTTGGGCGTCTGCATTCCGGGGACTGGGTTTTGTAGCGCTTGCTGGGTGGGTAGATTCACGTTGGCAGCAGTTGGATCCAAGTTGCTTATATCCCAAAAGTCAGCCATGGGCACATTATTCTGAGCCATTAGTGTGTCCACAAAGTTCATTGCATAACTGATATCGAAGGGTGACGGGAACAGGCCCGCTTCCATCGACTGACCAGTGACAATGCCTGCATCAGTAGGCGCTGGTGTCGGTTGTGAGTTTTCCTTTGCTGGTACTTTGCGGCTGCCATCTACTGCTTTCGACCCAAACCAAGATGAGGGACTGGCACCTTCGGGTTTTATGAGTAGTCTCCAACGCTCTCTCGCCTGGTCCATGATGTGTTCTGCACCAGGAACAGGTCCAAAACGAGCAGGCCCTGGATCCATGCGCTCCGACAAGTTTAAACGCCGTGCTTCATCCGGATTGGAACGCAGCCTAGTAATCTCAGCTTCACGGTGCCGTCGGGCGCGTGCAAAGAGTTTGCGCAATGGGATGAACACCGCAGCATGGTCAGCTTTCTTAGCCAGCTCAACCGGGTCTCCCTCGTATCCCGTGACAGCATGCCATGCACGCTCTGCCAGCGGCGTCCAGGGTCTGCGGCAAGTTTCCACCAAAACGTAGGAGATGGCGTGCCAAGTTGTGTAAGTCTTGAACAGCCAGCGATATTGCTTGCAGCGGGGATCAGTGCTCAACTTATGATTGCATTCGATGATCTCAATCGCGGCAACATAAAGCCTCTGACGGACTTCGTTTGACAGGGGCTCATCAGCACCAGGGAAAAGAAGGGGGTGGTATATCACCAAGCACGTTTTGGCCATGATGACGCGTGTAATCATGGCAACAACCCAGTACAAGGGATCCATCTCATCAACAACGTGCCGAAGAAACTTGTCCTCGATGCGCTGGTACACCTCGATGAGCATCTGCTCCTTTTCGGCGATGCTACTCGTTTCTGACCTCAGCGCCATGGCAGAAGACGCACAATGAATGCGACGCGCCATGGCACAAATCTCGTATCTAACGACAGCGACAGCGCAGTCTGATCGACCTTCACGGGGGTCCGGGAAATGTTTCGAGTCTTTACGAATGTCGGCGTCGTTGATGTTCAAGGGCAGCTGTGTGTCATAACCTCCGTCCGGGATAACCATGTCAGTGCCAAGCTCCTCTCCAGATCGTAGGTCTAGCGTTATAAGCGCCCACCACAGCCTCCTTCGCATCTCCGTTTCAAAGGGTGGCAAATTGAAGTGCGTGCCGTCTCTATGTAGACCCATGCCTTGCGCGAGGCGCACAATCAGGCTTGTCAGAGACCAGCAAAAGCGGCTATCGTCATGGCGCCTACTGACAAGCAGGAACAGCGTGAAGGCTTGCAGAACGGTGATTTCAGATGTGTTTAGAAAATTTGCCTTGGCTAGCGCCTGCTCCACAGCAAAGCGATATTGTTCGAGCAGAGCGAACTTGTCCGCTCCAAAGTTTGTCTGAACATCTTCTGCTTCGAGAGCGGTTATAGCAGAAAAGTATATGACGAAAACCAAGGCCTCGTTGGCAGGAGACAACGTAGTGACATCTCTTCTTGCTTCTCTGAGTAAAGCATCGATGGTTGGTACGTGGAGAATCTTGATTAGAGGCTCGACATTTTCCTGAAAAACAGACCAAAGGAATACTGCATGCGAGGGGAGCGGATGTAGCTTTTTCAAGTCAACATCGGCAGATCGATAGCCCAAGATAAATGAGTGATGGTCATTGAGCGTGCCCAAGGAATCTGGCGTTTGCATGGGCGACTCGTCGTACTCGGACTCGTCGTCATCGTCGGTGAGCTTCTGTGTTTCGGCGCGAATCGCATCAATCTCGTCATTCATTTTTGACCAGAAACCACTGCTGACATATCTGGTCGTGCCTTTGTGATCACCGAGAACCATTCGACCGAATTGCTGACCAAGGTCTCGTTTTCGCAGAACGTCGGGATTGGTGTCGTGACCACTCTCGCTAGACGGGCGACCGCCAAATAAATCCAGGCTAGAAGAGTATTGACTGTGCGAAGAGGCTGCTTCACCGCTCGTGCCAACGCGTGGAGATTCCGAGTGCGCCTGGCGGCCACTGCCAGATTCCACCTCGATTTGCCCGCTCAACTCTTCAACGATGCCCTCAAGCTTGCGTAGGCGCTTGATCAGCTCAACCTCGCGCTGGCTGGAACTCTTGGGCGGCGCATTGGGGTCCTTGGGCTTCTGCTGACGCGGGGCGCGGCCCGGTGCAGGAAATATGCAGGGAATTTGCGCGCGGCGACAGTTGGAGCATGGCATCTGCTTGTCGCAGCGCACCTTGCGACGGCGGCAGGTTACGCAAGAGCGCGGGTTTAGTGCGGGGCCCGAGCCGCCAGGCGACATGATGGCCGAGGTGTGGGCATCGGAGCCCGTGGTTTGGTATATCGTCGCATTGCCGGATGATCGAGGTTGGCTAGCGACGCCTGCAGCTGCGGCTGCAGCACCTGCGCCTTTGCCGGGCTGTGCGAGCGATGGTGGCGAGACAAGGGCAGCGGGCGGCTCGTGGCTCATCGGCCCGTCGTCCGCGAGGGGCTCGTCATAGTCCTCAAAGTAGTTCATGGTGGCTGGATGCCCACGGACACTTGCAGGAGAGCCTAGTGCGACATGGGCAAATGCGGTAGATTCTTGGTCGGGGTTGTCTAGGTTAACGCCCCAAGCCGGGTCTCACGAGAGAGATGAGGAGAGGTGGTACGAATTGATGACGGAGCGGGTCGCGATCGCTAATAGCGAGCAATTTGTTGGAGCATGGGCTAGGTGTTGAGCATCGATTCGGAGAAGCTGGAAATTTTGGACAGCACGCGCTGTGGCAGGAAGAAATTCGAATTCAAGATGTAAGCAAGTGGTGGCAATAGTTAAAATAGTTAGTTGGGCTGGTGTAATAACTGTGCGAAAGTGCAGACCTGGCAAGCTGCCTCTGCCAACCAGGCTGTCAGCGCTGGTCGACCCCTCGTCTCCTTGATGCCTTGGCCGAGAAATCGAATAAATCTACCAAACCCAGTAACTAGCAAATAATAGGGCTGTGTGTGGGCACGTCAGTCACCAATCATGATTATTCATAATAAGTCTCAAGGCGGCAGGATGGTAAGTGGTTGCTGTCCGGACCGACTCATTTCGGTATCCGGACCGATCGCCGACCACTCGGTCCGACTAATAGCAACACTCTGTCAGAGCGATTTTGTCAACCTATTTACTGGCCGTCCTAGGTAGACAAGACTTTTTTGCATTTCTATTGTTTTATTGGCCCTGGTGGTCAGTCTAAATAGTTTAACTTTCTGTCGCTGTGCTTCTGTCTCAGCGCAAGCCATACGCGCATCTCACCAAACTTGAAGCTTTATTCAGTGTCAAGGTTGAGAAGAGAATAATTTGATCTGATCAGTTGTGAAAGTGAAGGGTCCGCTGGGCTCAACACCTGCTGGGTATTGCCATTGTGAGAAAGTATCTGAAGGAAGCGCTAATGATAGAGCCATGATCATTCGCAGCAGAGTAGCCTTTATATGGTGAAACAATACACCTGCTGTCAATAATCAGACTAACTGGCCTGGTTAGCTCAATCGGTAGAGCGTGAGACTCTTACGAGAGATCACCATCTCAAGGCTGCGGGTTCGACCCCCGCATCGGGCTATTCCTATACATTCTTCGATTGTTCTTTTTTTGTCACTTCTTCCTCTGACCCATCCTAAGGTAAATTTAGTCTCCTTCTTTTTTTCTTCGTATGTCATCGACAGCAGATGTGTGCTAGAATCTGTTCTTGTAGATATGCTTGTGTTGATGGATATGACTCGATGTGACCCAGAGTAAGATGCCAAATCAGTCCGTCCGTTTCAGTTCATTTCTCTAGTTACCTACGCGGGAGGGGGGTGTTTTTGGACATGGCAAAAATACCGTGTCAGTTTACACATGTGTTTTTGCCGTCTAGTCGACGTTTTAGAGCTTCTGACACGTTTTTTTTTACATTAAAAATGTCTCTAAGGTGTTAATATGCTCACTAGACGGCAAAAATACAGAATAGATTCAGCAGTGTATTTTAGCCATGTCCAAAAACACCCTCCTCCCCCTAGGTAGGTAGTCTTGAGCTCGCACCGGAAAGCGCTGTGGTGGTGGGGAAATTTAGGGGCTCTTGGGAAGACTGGTAAGGAATGCTAGCGCTGCAGCGCAGCGCTCCAATCAGAGGGGACCTGAAATTTCCTTCACCCTCCCCTTTAATGGCCGCTGGCACAGTTGTCGCGTCTGCAATCGTTTACAGGGCGACTTGCGAAAAGTTCAACCCAACCAACCCTGCGACCTTTGCGCTCATTCAACCACCCGCATAGGTAGGCATTGTAGCCACTTGGACTAGCCACTCGCTCGATCCCGCTGTCCCTACTTCGCCGTTGCCGGCTGCCTTCTTGACGCGCGCCATCCACCTCGGGAGGACCCTGCGCTGCATCTCCCTCCGTCTCTCCTTGGGACTCACCAACCCTCCTTGCTTCACTCGTCGTTCACGCCATCTCCATCATGTCTGACAAAAAGAGCGACGACTACTATCCAGGCCGCGACAATGGCGAGAAGGAGCGCTTCATTCCCGCCGCGCCCGCCTTTGCTGCCCGTGAAGCCCCGGCTGTCGTCTCCGACTCACTGAACAAGATCAATCAAAGTCCTGGTCTCTCCGTCCTGGCCTACTGCTTGTCTTCCATCAGTATGACAGTTGTTAACAAATATGTCGTCTCTGGCTCAAAGTTCAACATGCCCCTCATGTACTTGGGCATCCAGGTAAGCTGGACTGCACGTTTGGTGTGTCCACCCAACAAACGCTGACTGGCTGCTTTTAGAACGGTGTCGGCGTCGCTGCCATCTTGGCCTGCAAGCAACTGGGGCTCATCACCACTCTTGCACCGTTTGATACCGAAAAGGCCAAGAAATGTAAGTCAATAGGCATACAACTGCTTCTCTGAGAATTGTGTCAGTCGCTAATACTTGGCAGGGTTGCCCATCTCTTTCCTGCTTCTGGGCATGATCTTTACTGGCACCAAGGCTCTCCAGTTCCTCTCTGTTCCCGTCTACACCATATTCAAGAACTTGACAATCATTGTCATTGCGTACGGTGAGGTCCTGTGGTTTGGTGGCCAGGTCACCTCAATGATCCTACTTTCTTTTGGCATGATGGTTGTCAGCTCCATCATTGCTGCCTGGTCTGATGTTCAATCCGCTGCAACTGCATCTGCCGATGCCATGTCCGCTTTGAATGCCGGCTATGCCTGGATGTTTCTCAACGTCCTCTGCTCATCCACCTTTGTTCTCAGTATGCGCAAAGTGATCCGCAAGATGAACTTTAACGATTGGGACAGTAAGTATAGATTCGAGGTCATTATACCGCTTTCTTTCTGACAACCAACTAGCCATGTTCTATAACAACTTCCTGACCATTCCCATCATCATTGTTCTGACTTTCCTTGTCGAGGACTGGTCCAGCGAGAACCTGGCCCGCAATTTCCCTGTTGAAACTCGCAACAACCTTCTGCTCGGCATGGTGTACTCGGGTCTTGGTGCCATCTTCATCTCGTACTGCTCGGCTTGGTGCATCCGCGTTACTTCTTCGACCACATACTCCATGGTAGGAGCCCTCAACAAGCTGCCTATTGCTGTCAGCGGCCTTATTTTCTTCGATGCTCCTGTTACCTTTGGCAGTGTGTCTGCTATCTTTCTCGGTTTCGTCAGCGGTATCGTCTACGCTTGGGGCAAGGTGCAGATGAAGGAACAGTCCAAGATGAGCCTCCCCACTACCAACCGTCCCGTCATGAGTGCCAGCGCCAAGAGCAATAACGATGCCGCCAACTCATAAAGCGCCTCGAGGACAATTTTACGAGTGATGGGAGCAGCAGCAGTCTGGTATGATGGACTGCGGGTAAAATTGTACACATTTGTTTGCTCATTTCGCGATCTGCCCGCGAAAATCATAAAGATCATAGGGAACGGCGTCAGCTCTTCAGCATCCAGGACGAGAAATCGGGCATACTCGTAGCTTTGAGCATTGCGTATTGACATTCACCATTGCGGTTGAAATGGGAGAGGAAGATTTTTGTTTTATGAGGGCGTTTTTTATTTCATGCCAGAAGGCCACAGGGCATTCTTGCATACAACAAGAATTGTAGTTACTTATAGGTTGAAAGATGATAATTTGGGAATAGACTCGACAATTCACATGCATTTGTTGTGAGCAGACGTTTCTGCTATCCTTGACCATTCGCCCTGCGACGACCGCTGATGCAAAAGCGACGGACCCATTCCTCTGACCCGCCAGAGCTGTCCTGCCCCCACGAAGGGTTCGATAAATCGGCTTATCGTCACGTGAGCAGACGCTCGCTTGCCCATAGGGTTTCCCACCCCACAGGAATTTTTTGCCCGAATGCCTGCGAAGCTCTCGATCACGACCGCAATCCCAGACACACGGCAGTTTTTCCACATTCCCGAATCAACGCCACAACACAACCCTTCACAATGGCCAAGCTCTCGTAAGTTTCTCTGCGGCCTCTTGGTGCGCCCTGCCTCGACATTACATGCGAAAGATGCAACCGACGTGCAAGAGGGGGAGATTTATCAAGGACAAATTCTTATCAAGGACAAATTCGCGGGCGAAATGACAATGCCCGGATACGACGACGAATGAAGCTGGGGGAGACGAAAATTCCAACTTGAGTGCGAACATGGCCTCGACAATGATTATACACGACGACTGCGGCGGCTTGCTGCTGCCATTGAATCACCAAACGCCGTCTTATGCCCTCGTACCGAATTCGCATCGATGTTAAGTCTTGGACGGATGCACACGGACGTCGCATCGAAGCAATCTTGCGGGCAGGGCAGCACGGCAAAAGAGGACAAATTGCCACTAGATTTGGAAATACTGACAGAACTCGTGCAGCCGTGGTGCCCCCGGTGGCAAGCTCAAGATGACCCTCGGTCTCCCTGTGTACGTTTTAAGCCGCAAAGCCCCCCCCCCGGCGGGATACATACGGCCCCTTCAAATCCCACCTTGCCTCCTCGAAAAGCTAATACTTTTGTCTCTGCTCACAGCGGTGCCGTCATGAACTGCGCCGACAACTCGGGAGCCCGTAACCTTTACATCATCGCCGTCAAGGGCATCGGCGCCCGCCTGAACCGTCTCCCCGCCGGCGGCGTCGGCGACATGGTCGTCGCGACCGTCAAGAAGGGCAAGCCCGAGCTCCGCAAGAAGGTCCACCCCGCCGTCATTGTCCGCCAGGCCAAGCCCTGGAAGCGCTTCGACGGCGTCTTCCTCTACTTTGAGGACAATGCCGGCGTCATCGTCAACCCCAAGGGCGAGATGAAGGGCTCCGCCATCACCGGCCCCGTCGGCAAGGAGGCCGCGGAGCTGTGGCCCCGTATCGCCTCCAACTCGGGCGTCGTCATGTAAACGGGAGCGATTTCTTTGGTTAGGGGGGGGGAGGGTTTACGCAAGAGGATGAAAAAGAATGTCGGGTTTACTTTTCTTTTTTTCTCAAAACGGCAAATACTGCGGAGGGGTAAATGGCGAAATGTTTTTTACACTATTCATGAACAAAAAAAAAAGGGAAACATTGGCAAAACTCTTGAGGCATAAATCGCCGAATGTGGTTTTGGTGCGCGCGAGGAGTGTTTCACGCATCCCCGGGCCTCTTCTCTCTTTTTTTTTTATTCGACTCTAGAGTTGGGGTCGTTCTCGGGACTTTTGCCGGCTCTGCATTGTGGTTGCGGCGTGCAAGGAAGATTCATACCAGATATCGCATCAATGACGAAATGCCAAAAAAAAAACACAAAGTAACAAGACGACTCCGCGCACGTGTCTATGCTGTGATTTCCTGTATTGGTCCGACGCGCGGGGTGCGTAGTTGTAGCTGCATAAGCCGTTGAAGATTCCGGACCGAAGTTAGTGCGCCGGCATTTCGACCCGTGTGGCCGAGAAAGATCTAGGGCCATCGCGGGCTACCCTGAACGCTTCAGCCCCAAAATGTAGACGATTTTCTGGGTTGAAGGATCAGTTGAGGTGTGTTAATCCCGCAGTGCTACGTGGAAACGGCCCAGAATTGCAGTCACGTTGGTGTATATTGGAAGGATTGCTCATGTCAGGGAATTTCTATATAAAGGCTCTGACGAAGAATAGACCCTGCACAAGTCTCAACCAAAATGAGCCAGTTTACGCCACACATTGCCACGTCACGTCTCGGCGGTCTCGCGCACGCACGCAATTTGAACGACATCATCTTTTTTCCGCTGAATTCCAAACTATGCAATCGACCCTAGTTACATTATTCCATCCATTCCCCAATTCCAAAAATAAAACGCAAGTCCACAATTCTCCCACCACCGCGATATTGTTTGCGCGTGAGTGGATACACCAAACACAAACCCCATCACCCAAGTCGACATTGAAACCAAACCACAACCAAGTCAGAAAGATATGCCCACCTGCGCAGACGAGGCAGTTGGGCAAAAATAAATAAATAAATAAATAAGGAAAACGCCAGTCCAGAACCGTGCAGGGCGTGGCACGATGAATGCCAACGCGGGGGCTCGTATGCTAAACGTGAGGACAAATAAACTGGACGCAAGGAAACAAGGATCAAGTAACACAGGGTCGGGCTCTCGAAACGCGTAAAGCGCGTAAAGCGGCCCGAGATAAGTCAAATATGAGCGCAGAAAAAGACAAAAACAGGCAAAAACAGGACAAACAGACGAAATGAGTAGCCTTTTGGTTCGTATACACGAGGTTGCTGGATGTGGCCATATGTAATTACTAAGCCTGTATAGTCCAGCACCTCTGCAAAGAGAAAACGAAAAAGAACATTCGTAATGAGTTAGGCGGCCGAGAACGGGACTCCCACACCGGGAGTGCTCGGAGGCAAGGGGTGCTGCGAGTCTTGCCGGGGCGGACCCTCCTTCTTCGGCTTCACCTTGTTGCCCTTGGGCGTCGTCGTGCCCGATTTCTGGTCGGCTGCTGCTTGAGCAGCCTTTTTCGCCGCGAGCGTCGCTTTTCGCTTTTCGACGGCGCCGGCCATGTTACCGTTTGCCCAGCGACCTGTTTATGCACATGTTAGAACTGTTGTCCTTGGGTTGGAGAAAACGATCGTGGGAAATATCATCATACTCTTCATGGAAGCAGACATCTTCTCCGACTTGGTCATCAGCTTGTAATCCTTGCGCGGCTCCTCCGCATCACCACCAAGAGACGAAGGTGTTCCGGTGCGGCTCGCCTGAGCGACGCGAACCACCTTGATCTTGGGAGTTTTGCGCGCTGCGGCAGGCGAGGTGTCCGTGGCGGGGATGCTAGCCGCTGCTGTCGGCGCTGCCTCGTCGGGAACTCGGCGCCCACGCTTCTTGGGAGGGCCTTGGCCAGCCGCCTCAGCCTCCTCCTGGTCGTCGCGAAATCGCTTTTGCCTTTTGGGCCGGAAGGAATACGACGACTCGGCCGTGTGCGAGCTCGACTCGGAGGATGCGGTCGACGGTCGCGAGTCGCCATTGTCGGTGATGGCAGACGAGGGTTCGCTAAAGTTCTTGCCGCGCGGTATCTTAAGCGTGAGGAGGTGCCGCTTAGGTTGCTTCTGCTGCTGCTGCTCTTCTTCCATCTCTTGCTCGGCAAAGCCATCATCGTAGCGGATGGCAGCCCGATGGCGACCGCGACGGCTTGGGCGCGCGACCTCGTCAGCAGCATCCTGTGCATCCTGCGAAGCCCCAGAATCGTCACCCAGTTGAGGCACAGAAGTCTGTGGACGGCCACCGCGGCGGCGTCTCGTTCTTGATGGGGGTTCCTCCACATCCGAATTGGCGTCTCCGTTGAAGCTAGAAGTAACCATGTCATCGTCGCCATTTCCAGTTCTCCGTCGCCTGGTTCTTGACGGAGCAGGAGTCGAGCTGCGGCTAACATCTTGCGCGGCGGGATCGAATAACTGAACTGGCTTGCGGGTTCGCTTGCCAGTAACTTCATCGGTTTCAGTGGCCTTTGCCGTCTGCCTAGGTTGGTTTCGAAGTGAGCGTCCTCGTGTCATGATGCCGACCTGTTGCGTTTCTGGGTTTTGACGACCAATCTTGGACGGGTGGGGATCATATTCGAAGCCGTATGCAGCTGCCATGATCCGATCTTGACCTTGAAGGTAGCGTGTCTCGCTCATGACCTCCCTTTCCTTGGCCTTGTAGCCCTTGACGACGAATTCCGGCTCTTCGTAGTTGACGCCGTGCTGATGAAGATTACGTGTTCGTGTCTCATATTTTGCATCGGCGACTCGACGCCGCTGGCAATTCTCATAATCATCCACGATTTTTCCCAGAGAGGTCCACTCAGTCTGCCATTGCACCAGCGACACGTTGACAGCTCCGACAAGTTCATACAACTCTGCGGTTGTCATGTCTTCAAAGTTCTCCGTGGCCGAAACATACTCTTCCGGGTCCCGTAGCTTCCTGTAGCGGAAGAAGCGTCGAACTTCCACATCATCAGAATCAGAGACGTCACCATCGTCTGCATCATCCGCAGCCGGAGCGGGCGAATTTGACGCCGTGGGCTCAATGGATTCGGGCACCGGGGAGCCTCTAGTGGGTGTATTCAGAGCTGGGGTAGGTGCTTCAGCAGGAAAAGATTCCGGCACGTCTTCGTTGTCCTCAACCATGGGTTCCATGCCATTCGAGTCCTTCTCCTCAGCCGTTGGCTCTTCCGCAGGCGTATCATCTTCGGTCGTAGACTCCTTCTTTTCGGGGTACGTAGTATACTCTCCATCAACATAAGGCGTCAGGTAAGACAAACGACCGACAGGGGTCGGCTGAGGCCTTGATACAACGACTGGGGCGGGTGCAACAATTTGAAACGGAAGAAGCTTTGTCTTGGCTTGGGTGGCGCCGACACCTTCAGTTGCAGCATCAGAGCTGGCCTGAGCAGAAGCGGGAACCACCTTCACTTCTGGGATTGGCGTGAGTGAAGCGGAATCTGCCGTGGCTTCTGCCTGTAGAGCTTCTTCCATAGGCTCATCTTTGGGCTCGTCATCACCGACATCTTGCATCATGGCATCTTCTTCGGCGTTGGGATCCATAGTCACATCAGCTGTAGCTCCGTTAGGAGAGCCGTCCAGCTGCTTCTGAATCTGCAAAGATGGGGAGGAAGGCGGTTCTGCTTCCTGGTCAGAAGGCTCATTGGCAGAAGTAGAAGCGGCAGCCTTGCTCTGAACTCCAGCTTCCTCGACCGTATTAGTCATGGGAGAAGCCGTCGTTGTGGAAGGAATAGCGTCGGCACCCACGGCCCTCGTTTCGTCAACGGGTTCCTCCTTGGTTGACACTGCATTTGATTCCGCTTGAGAGGGTTCCGTTTCCGGTATTTGCTTGGACGGCAATTGCTTGGACGGCAATTGCTCGGGTACTGGTGTGACGTTTTGAGATTCTGATTGACCGACCTCGGCTGTCTTCATGTCGGCGCAGTTTGGCGTAGAAGCACCCGCTTCTTGCCGCAGCTGATCCTCAGGCTTTTCACCATCTTCATCTTCCGGCTCCGAATTGGAGGCGTTGGGGGCAATTGCGCTGTCTTTTGCCTTTTCTGTGGGCTCATCCGTGGCGGGCTTCTCAGGTTCTGCAGAGACAGCCTTGCCGGGATTTAGTGGCAAATAATTTTGGCTATTAGTATTTGCGTGTAAGACGGCGGCAGAAGCTGAAGTTTCGTCGTCGGATAATGAACCAACAACTTCAATGGTGTCCTGGACCTCGTGTTCGTCTTCTTCTGGCTCTTCAATGTAGGTGGCTCTCTCGGCAGACGACCTGCGGGCAGGATTGCGACGGCGAGAGGAAGCCATGTCCGAATCAAGCGAAGCGCGTCTGCGGCCAATGTCCTGAACATTTACCTCTTCAGAGTCGTAGCTGTTGTCAGATCTGCGCTTCCTAGTGCGGGCCGACGAGGTTGAGCTGGGGACAATAACCTCGTCGTCGATTTGCTCAAATGTGTAGTCGACGCGAGCGCGTCGACGAAGCGTGTGGCCGCCTTTATGAGGGCTGTCATTGTCCTCGACACCGTTCTCAGAACCAAAGTCATCCATTGTTCTTGAGCGCTTTCTGAGATGGACGGAACGGGATGAGCCGGGAGCCGAAAAGCTGAAGCTGTGGTGCAGAGTCTTGCTGGAGCGCCGGGCTGGTGGTGCAGATTGCGGGCTATTTAAGTCATTCGACAGACTGGGACTCACAGACTGGAGAGGGTCTGGGACGGACTCTGGAGTAGATTGAGGGGAGGTAGAAGCGGGATTTGTCTTGCGACGAGATGAATGCATCGGTGCCGTCCTGCGGGCACGTTCCATGGTCAGCCAGCCGAGCTGGATCTGGGATGAGCGGCACGCGCAGGTGAGATCAAGGCAGGGATGAACAGGCTATCATTCAACAAGAAAAAAGACAAGAGGGGAGGAAGCGACGTTGATATAGTGGTAGCAAAGGTGTAAAGAGATTGGGGGCGCAAAAAGCGTGACGGCTGGTGGCGGCCAGTTGTGTGGGCTTTTGCTTGTATGAGCCAGCAAGTGAGAACGTGACGAGATTGCCAGTCAAGGACGGGGGGGAAATAAGAGTGGGCGGTATTTAAAACCAGCATGAGAATATAGAGCGATAATGGGAAAAGGGCCTGACGAGTGCAAGGAAGATGCAAGAGGCGGATGGCAAAGACTTTGGGATGTGTCTCTGCGCGCTCTGTACTCGTTCTCCTGGGCAATCGTTTTTGCTCGAGGTGTCGTGGTTGGAATAAGCCAAGGTTCCCGGGGGCCCACTTGTTTGGGTACGTACCGCCACGACCCCATCGGCCATCTGCGAGTACAAAAAGGTGCTTATTATGTATTTATTTTCACCAGCCACTCTCGTTACACTGGCAAAGATGGAAAATTTTGACTGGGGGCGGCCTAGTAGCGGCTGATTACATTGCGTGTAACTGAGCAAGAAAGAAAAACAGAAAAAAAAAAGAAAAAAAAAAGGTCTCGATAGGTTGTACATTAGCTGGCCATCTTTTAGCCTCATCCCCCAGGCTGCACCGCAGATGGAAGCTGCCCAATCAGATTGCCGCTTCCATCGAATCCTCGCTAGTCTCTTTTAGGCCGTCTCCTGTTAAGAGTTTTAAATAGGTTACTGAGTAGCCCGAAGCAGTTTGCGTTCTTTGTCACGGCCGCATTTTTTTTTCTTGACTGAATTGAGTAGCCAATAAGGTATTTCTTGTTTTTTATTTTGTTTCATCTTGTACATTTCCTGCGTGCTGCAGACTGCAGTACATCAATCAACAACTGCCTACGGATACTAAACTGCTCTTGCCATGTAGTGCGTACGTTGCCTCAGGTTATGGTCTCGTTTCTTATTCGACGTAAATCAGCAGCGAATGGGAAAAAGACCAGTCAAGTTTTCAATGAAACTGGGTTTTATTTCAATGTTTTCTCTTACTGATTGCCTAAACTTGGTACCGTCATGTGGCGCTCCCAATACCTACCATTTCCTACCTACCAGTGGCGCTACGTACCTATACAGCTGACGGTCGACTTACAGCGCTTCAGCATCACCCCAGTGTGCCCAGGTAGTGGTAACCGCCGTCTCCCTCCGTTCTTCCGCCAGCCGCCCGCTGTCATTACAGTGTTCTCCAGGTTATTCCGAGCAGCAATGTATGGGGATTTGGTGTTGATTTGCTCAGAGTTTGGATTACCTTAGACCCACTGTAGCACCAGACGACCATTCAGCGCGGCAGCTGCCCGCTATTTTAGCCCCAACAACTGCACCCTACCGATGTACCTAGGCAACTAGGTAGGTAGGTAGGTACCTACTAGTATTCGCCGACGCCATGTCCCCATCTTCCAATCGACCCCCAACGTCATACCACAGACTTGCTTCAACTCATCATCCATCTCACCACAATGGCGTCAAAAAAGACCAAGGCTCCCGCTGCCGACGACAACTTTGACGAGCTCTTCTCTGGCATCCGCGGTGATGCCAAGACTGGAAAGACGGGCCCCAAGAGCTCCAAATCCGGTGCTGCCAAGGCCGCTGGCGACAAAGACATCCTGGCCGATCTCGAATCGCAGCTCGCTTCCGAACCGCCCACCTCCCGTCCACACACGCCTCGCCTCGGGGGAGCTGGCAAGCGGCCGGCACCCGTGGTCCCAGCCGGCGAGGACAAGCGCAAGTCGACTGATAGTGCCCGAAGTGCTAGTGCGCGTGCCAGCTTCACGCCCAGTGCTACGAGCTCCGAGCTTCAGGATGCCGAGAAGAAGACCGTCGCGGAGCAGCAGCCCGTAGCAACTGGTGGCGGCTGGTGGGGTGGTATTCTGTCCACAGCCAGCGCTGCCATGAAGCAGGCCGAGGCCGCTTACAAGGAAGTTCAGCAGAACGAAGACGCAAAGAAATGGGCTGAGCAAGTAAGGGGCTTCAAGGGTCTAGATATCGGCGCCCTTCGCCACTATGGTAAGCTGTCTATCGGACTCATATACTCATGAATGCGACCCTTGTCCCTAACCACAGTATGCTAGGTGACGATTTGCGTCATCGCGCCCTGCCGACCTTTAACAACATCCTCAACACTATTGCCCCGCCAATCAGTTCGCACGAGCGCCTCCTTATTCACATCACACACGATTTCGTTGGATACCCGTCAATGGACCCTCTCATTCATGGTGTCTTCTCCCGCGTCATGTCACAAGTCGAGGGTGGCGACCTGCTGGTCGTCCAGCGTGGCCAGGAGAGCGGTTCTCGCCGAGCCCGCGAGAGCAATGCTGGTTGGCGGGATGGCCCCTGGTGGCGCCAGTCTGAATCTGTCCGCGAGCTTGGCCTGATCAAGGGCTTGACGGAGGGCACCAAGCTCTGTCGAGCCAACGCCGAGGGCTACGCCGAAGAGTACCTTTCCGCCAACGGAGGCGTAGAGCAAGCCAAGGCCAGAGCCACTGAAGACTCGAGTGAGAGTAATCCTGTGCGTACTTCAGATCTATTCCTGGCCATACAAGCTATCGAGACGGATGACGACGGCACGTTGTTTGCTCGAATAGCATCAGCCGAAAAGGACAAGGAGGACAAGGCCGACAAGGAGGAAGATAACAGCCGCATTTCCTTTGCAATCTTCATTCTCGATCCGATCCATCAAATCGAATACGCCACCGTCAGTCAGGGCATTCCTGCAAAGTGGACACGCTGGCTGGACACCAACGCTCCTCTCACGCCCAAGTCAGGAGACGACGAGCAGGCAAACGTTGATTCGTCGATGCCGGCGGAAATTCAAGATATTATTGAAAGCGGGGCTGTTGACCCACGAGAATGGGTTGCTGAATGGATTGAAGAGACGCTCTCTCTGTCCATTGGTATTGTTGCCCAGAGATATGTTGCTCGCAGAATGGGAGTCGGCGAGGACAGCCTGGGCAAGGCCAAGAGAAAGATGGAAGAGCTGGTATATGAAAATGCAGGAGAGGCTGCACGGGCGGGAGCCATTTGATTTGTGTGACAAGGCAACGACCATGTAATACATAACTGGGTGTAGTATCTGCACTGGTATCGATTTCAGTCTGTCATTGCCTCAACGTAACTATGCTGGACAGTATTACGCAGAGCAGTGATGGACCTATGCTTCTAACTAGGCACCCGGAAAAATAAGATGGTATTATATTTAACAGTAAAGTGTTGAAAAGCATGCCAGAAGAAGACTACCCACGTCTCTGTATGTTGCGTGAAGCTGGCTCTGCTGGTGTGGACCACTGGCAAGGGAGCGAGCTATGGTGGAGTGGCCCAGTGGGTGGGTACCTGCACATCTCTACCTACGCTTGACACCAAAGAATTTTTCTCTCTTCAACCTTTCAACCATAAATACAGCATCATATCTCTGGCGCACGATGCTCCACGCACGATGCGAAGCCGTTCACGATGCCCATCATGTATGATTTATCCAAAGGCTCTGAACCATCAAGGTAGGACTGCCGGTGGTGCCGCGCCATTCCCTTTCCTCTCCAATTGTGTTTTCCTTTCTTGCCTGTGCCGTCGTGACATGCGACCCCCCCCCAACGTGTACGAAAACAAACAAGGCAGCGAATCTCCTGTACGGCCACTCGACCACACCCCCCCCAACGAGTCTCTCGACAACGCCTAGCACCTTCTCTTTGGAGGGGAGCGAACGCGGGGAACAGAGTCTCCCCTCGGCGATACGTTTTGTATGCGCCGACGGGAGCAGGCTGGCGATGCAGGGCGGCGGACCAAGAGCGCCGGGTCCCATCTACGGGGGCCAGGTCTCTGGGCTCGCTGGTGATTGAAACATTTGTTGCAAGATTAAAAGGGCCATCATAGTCCACGCCTGTCCGCGTCCCGTCTCTCTTTTTTTGGACTTGTTCGCGCGCCTACACGGGCGTGGCTCCAGGAGCTCCGACATTTTTTTTTTCTTTCTTTTCTTTCCATGGCGTGATGCTTCGTCGCTATAGCTGATTTGTTGCCAACTGCCCCGCGCCTGGGATAACTGCCAACTTGGCGCTCCCAACTTGTACAAGTACAGTTGCCACACTCCCACAGACATTTTCGAATGAGTCGAGCTGTGATGCTCGATGAAATCTTGTGCACCAATATAGTAGTAGCAAGGTCACAGACAGAGAAGCCCCCTCGAGCGTCACAGTCCTTCAAGACATTAAGTGCAAAAGAACTAACACCAGCGCTGCTGAAGAACTAGACTAATAAAATCTGCAACCTGCGCGGCGCGACCCCAGACGCTATCGAAAAAAGGAACCCGCTCAATTATTGATAATAAGTTAATAACCAAGGGGTTGTGCAGCCTTGTTCACATGTCTGATGTCTCGAAGCCAAGTCTACAGCCAGCCAATGCACTGAGGGGGGAAATACGCCTTGGAAGCACCGATTGCACCGTCAATCTCCAGCACGGCAAATCAAATATACACGGCATGGAATTAAACCACAATCGACCGCCGTCAAGGGAGAGAGATGGGCAGCAGATGTTGCGTTTGGGGGATGGCGGACAAGGATGCAAAGCGGTGGTCAGCCGAATACACCAGTGGTACGGAGTAGGTACGGAGTAATCCGTATAAGATGCACCAAGGGCCCCTCCCTGACGCGGAGAAAAATAAAACCACCAAGACTTCTGGCTCCAGCAGTTGTTTCTGGAACGTCCGCCTTTCCCCTAACGCAGCTCTACCTTTTGCCTCTTTTTATTTATTTCACGAGCGAATTAGGAAGCGGGAGGGGTACAACAAATCCTACGCTTGCTTTCTTCCGAGTATTTAATGGAGCCGGCCGGCCGGCCGGCCTCCGCCTGTGCCTTTTTGATGCGAATGAACTTGCACATGGCCCTCTACTTAGTAGGACGGACTTGGGTCTTTGGTTTTCACCTTGTCAGATAAATACAACAACGGGCTTTTTCTCACCATGGGCGGCAACGAGGTTAAAGAGGTGGTCCTGCGGCCGACCACGCCCGAAGCGGGCCAAGATGCTGAAAAGGTTTGATATTTTGAATCCCAGCCCGCAAACCCGCTTGCCCCCCCCGAGACTTCCCTTCTCTGGAGACCATTTATTTTTCCCACTGAAACAATAAAAAACAAGTTGAATCGATTACCTCCGCAGCAGGCGCCGATCCAGGAAAAGCTTATTTCCGGCAGCGAGGCCTTTCACGAGGCGCTCCTCAAGGAGCCGCCGCGGCCGTGGGCGCCGCGCATGATCATGATCTACCTCTTCTCCGTCGTCGGCTTTCTGTGCTCGACCATGAATGGCTACGACGCCTCGCTCATCAACAACCTGCTGCAGAACCACGACTTTCAGGCGACGCACGCCGTGGGCCGCGACGGTCTCGGCGCGGGCCTCGTAGCCGCCATGTACCAGATTGGCGGCGTCGCCGTGCTGCCCCTCGTCGGCCCCGTCATTGACCGCTTCGGCCGCCGCGCCGGCATGGCCCTCGGCGCCGCCCTCGTCATTGTCGGCACCGTCGTCCAGGGCACCTCCTCCACCACCACCTCCTCCTCCCCCCACCGAGACGGCCGCGCCCAGTTCATGGGCGGCCGCTTCCTGCTCGGCTTCGGCGTCGGCCTCGCCGCATCCGCCGGCCCCATGTACGTCGTCGAGATCAACCACCCGGCGTACCGCGGCGTCGTCGGCGCCATCTACAACTGCCTATGGCTCGCCGGTGCCATCCTCGCCGCCGGTGCCGCCCGCGGCAGCCTCCTCGCCGTCTCCCCCGCCTTTTCCTGGCGCCTCATCACCTGGCTGCAATGCCTCTTTGCCGGCGTCATCCTGGTCCTGTGCCCGCTGCTGCCCGAGTCCCCGCGCTGGCTGTACGTCCACGGCGCGCCGGAAAAAGCCCGCGCCTTTCTCGTCCGCTACCACGGCGTCGGCGACGAGGCGGCCTCGGTGTGGCCCGCCCTGCAGATGCGCGAGTACGAGGCGGCGCTGCGGCTCGACGGCGCCGACAAGCGCTGGTACGACTACGGCGCCCTCTTCCGCGACCGCCCCGCCGCGTACCGCCTCGTCTGCAGCGTCTCCGTCGCCGCCCTCGCCCAGTGGCTCGGCAACGCCGTCCTCAGCTACTTTCTCGGCTCCGTCCTCTACAATGCCGGCTACACGGAGCCCATCCAGCAGAGCAACATCACCCTCATCAACAATGTCATTCAGTTTGTGTGCGCCTGCTGCGGCGCCCTGCTCGTGGATCGCGTCGGCCGTCGGCCGCTCCTCCTCTTCTCCTTTTCGGCTTGCACCGTCGTATGGCTCGGCATGACGATTGCCTCGTCGCGGTTCGCCGCTTCCTATGCCGGCGAGACGGCCGACGGCGTCCCCATCTACACGGACGCGAATGCGTCCCGCGCATGCCTCGCCATCATCTTCCTCTTTGGCGCCGTCTTCTCTATAGGCATCACACCTCTCCAGGGGCTTTACATTGTCGAGGTGCTGTCCTTTGAGCAACGCGCCAAGGGCATGGCCTTTGGCAATCTTGCCGTCAACGCGGCCGGCCTTCTCAACCAGTTTGCCTGGCCCGTGAGCATGGCCAAGATTGGATGGCGCACATACATCATCTTTATCATCTGGGACGCCATCATGACCGTCTGGGTATATTTTGTCCTGCCCGAAACCAAGGGTCGAACGGTAAGCAACCGCCCTCCCCGTACTCGCGATCCGCTTTGCTTGTCATAGGCATGTACGCTCACTACCGTGCAGCTCGAAGAATTGGACGAGATTTTTGCAGCCAAAAATCCAGTCAAGGCATCCATTGCGAAAAAGAAGCTCACTGTCACGCAGCAAGGCGACGTCTAAATGTCGCCGAAGCATGATGCTGCTGACCTGATGTAGTCACACATTGGGATTGCTTTGCGAGAGTCGGAGTGTGCATGATCAAGTTTTAGTCATCCTACTTGAATTCGGAAAGTAGAAAGAAAAGTCAATATAACATTGTCATCCACAATGCTTCATCTAGAACATTTCCATAAAGCATCCGCTTTTAGGCTTGCACTTGGACCATGTAGCTGACTTCGTGTTATACAGTGCCCATCCTATAGTTTATTCGTCTTCGATGACCTAGCTCAACATGTTTAGGTAACGAGTAGTAATGAACGTGTTCTGCGAAGCGCCGTTGACGCCAATGTGGACAACCTCGCCAGGTACGATGTCGACCAAGTTGTCGTCAAACGTGACGCCGTCCTCTTCACATTCCACCGCGACGCCCTTGACCGGCACCTCCGCCTTGAGCGCGACAGACGTGCCATCCGACGAGAGCTCTGCCGTGAGATGCTTGGGCTTTTGCAGATGTAGGTATTTGAGGGGCTCGGGCCAGTTGACGTAGCGGGCAACCTGTTTGCCATTCAGGACCAGGTACGACGCCACGACTGTGCGGCTCTCGAGACCAGCGTTTGCCGTGCTGGCAGGCACCTCCATTGCGTAGATTTCGGTGGAGCGATTCGAGGGGAGCACCATAGAATTGGCAACGGCCTTTGAAAAGGTCTCCTCGCCAGTCTCGACATCCCAAGCCTTAACCACGCAGTCGACAGTCAAGTCTTCCAGCATCAGGTTGGAGCCCCAAATCTCAACCTTGATCTTGGTGTCGATGTGAACTCGTGTATATTTGTCCGTTGAATGGCGATATTCACGCCGGGTCATGCCAATAGAGATGGGGGCCATCTCTCTCTTGACCGTGTAGTAGGCGTGTTTGGGGCGAAGATAGTAATCGCAGATGGCCCACGAGGTAACGGGCCAGCAGTCATTTATCTGCCAAACAAGGGCACCACCGCAGTATTCGCGACCGGGACCTTTCCACTCGCGCTTCCACAGACGATAAGCAGATGCCAGACATTCCGCCTGCATAAGCTGAGTGGAGTAAACGTACTGCTCAAGGGGATCCGGGCCGTATCGCATATTCTCTACCAGATAAAGAGCCAGCCTACGCTCATGACCAGCAGCCTTGTTGTGAAAGTCAATGGTGGATGACTGAGGGTAGCGATCTGGATCATTCTTGCCCTGTGGCAAGTAGGCATCAATGGTTTTGACGGATGGAAATGCTTCCATGCCAAACTCTGAAACGAAGCGGCCAACCAACTTGTCAAAGTTTTGGTATTTTTCCTGTGAGCCATGCCACACGTTCCATTGGTGAATATCTCCAACCGTGGGATCAGTCGTGTCCTTTCCACCCCAAGGACTGCCGTAGTGGTAGGGCACATCTGGGATAAGATCCTTGCATACGTCTGCAAGTACTTTCTCGTAGATATAACGGGCCGGAAAGTTTGACTTGAGCCAATTATCTTCATTAGTATCTTTGGGGTCGTACTCGAGCTTTTCCTGCTCGGCAACTTGGTAATCCTCATTGTTACCCGCCCAGATGACAATGGAAGGGTGATGACGTAGCCTGGTAACATTGACTCTGGCTTCTCGATCAATGGATTTCAAGAGCTCTGGCCAGACGGGGTAATTACCGCAGCCAAACATAAAGTCGTGCCAAACAAGTATACCTAGCTCGTCGCAGGTGTCATAAAATGCTGAATCCTCGTAGAGACCACCGCCCCAAACTCGAATCATGAATTGATTGCCATCGGCGACCAATTTGACCCAGTCGCGGTATCTCTGGGGTGAAATGCGAGGAATGAAGTTGTCGGCGGGAATCCAATTGCTGCCTCCACAGAAAATCGCAATATTATTGATTTCAAAGAAGAAGCTAGTGCCAGGTTTGTCTTGGAGTGCATGTTGGACAAGACGAGCACGACGCAGACCAATCTTTTTGGACAAGGTATCAATCGCATTGCCATTGGCAAGCAATGTGGCCTTGATGGTGTAGAGTGGCTGCTTGCCATAACGAATAGGATACCATAGTTCGGGGTTGCTGATGTGGAAAGTGACCGATGCAATGTCAGTAGAGGGAACTGTTTCGGAAGCAACATCTTTGCCGTCGAGTGACACATCAACGCGGACATGCGTCGCGTCACCCCCCTCTGTTGCTGCATGCGCAATGACCTTGGCGCGTTTGAGAGATTCATCAACTTGAATGCTTGTATAGAGATCAGTCAGCCTAGACTGGTAGACCTCGAGATTTACAGGTCTCCAGGGACCACAGGTGAGCAGAGTAGGGCCCCAATCCCAGCCCTTATTCAAGACGTTAGCACCGAGGCATTAACATGAACTCGAGCTGAAGAGCGTACCCAGTGGTATTGAGCCTTTCTGACTGCCAAACGAGAGCTGTCTCCATTCCAAAAGCTCCAGACGTGTTCAGGGTACTGTTCGACCCGTTTGCAGCCGCGCAGATAGGCACTGTCAAAGGTAATGACGAGCTCGTTGTCGCCGGTGTGGGACAGGTGAGCTGTAACGTCGACACGTTCCGGAATAAACATGCTATCGGTCTCGAGAATAACTTTGCCATTCAATTCCACCGTCGCAAAAGTGTCTAGCCCGTCGAATGCTAGGATGGCCTTGGCTCCAGTGCTGACCTCTGGGCTGGCAAATGTCGTCTTATAAGCCCACTGCGCCTCGCCGACCCACTGGACGTCGTTTTCATTCTTGCCAATGAAGGGGTCCGGGATGAGGTTGTGATGCATGAGATCTAGATGGACGTTGGTCGGGAACTGGGACACGGCGCGATACTCGTCGCCGCCTTGCTTATCGGCTTGCTTGAACTGCCAGTTCTTGTCGATCGGGATGACGGTACGCGGGGCCATGGTGGGCAGGGTATCGCCAGCAAACGGCTGAGACGTACGAGTCTAGGCTGGCGGCGCTCTGGAGATGACGATGTTGGAGGGATATCAAGGCGAGGTAGTTGAATAGGCCATAGGTTGCTGAAAGAATAGAAAGCTGACAGGCGACCTCGACTTGGAGGGGACAAGCTGTCTCCTACTATCGACGGGTAGGCGGGGGCTCGAACCATTGGGTCGGTTTAGAGGGGCAGGAGGTTGCGTATGTACTGGTAGGCAGTGGTAGCTTGCAGGTAGCTTGGTAGCTTGCAGTTGCTTGCAGGTGGGAGAAGCGCTAGAGGTGCCACTGCCAGGGACTGAGGGACAAGTTACAACAGAGCCCAGTCAGCCCGCCACGTCGCAAATGGGTCTTTACAGTAATATATTCGAGGGCCATGGTACGTTGCCAAGGCTTAGCCATGGTCTCATTCTGCCATGAAAGGGCAAGGCGGTATAATGTATTACATGAGGCCAAGCTGGGGATGGGGCTCGCATATCGCTACAGCGGGTCTGAGGTAATTCCGAGCAAATCACCACCTGGCACCTACACGTGCCACGCACCCACCGCATTCGCTATTGGGTGCTGGATACAGTGGCGGCCACCATACACTCGCGGCCACCTCTGTTAAAGGCACTAACTTTAAAATAAAATAATTAATTCTAGGAAATAGTTATAAAAAAATTAATAATCCTTACTAGTAGTAATAAGGCGTTATAATTCCCTATTATAATATTTAACCTTTTTATAATATATTTCTTCTTATCTTTTTTACTTTATATTAGTATAAGCTACCTTCTTATATACCTTCTTAAGGTTATATTACTTATAATCTTATACTATTATTTAGCCTTTAGTAGCTATTAAAATTCTACCTAATTATATATAATAATTTATATTATTATATCTCTTATAAGTATTTTTTTATATAGTTTTAATTTCTATAAGCTAGGTATTTAAATTTATTTTTTTAAAGGCTATTAATATACTATTATATTAGATTAAATAAGCTTAGTCTATTAATTTATTTATTAAGTCTATTAATTCTAGTGTCTTTAGTAAAGCTTTAAAAATTTACTTAGTAGATATTAGAATATTAGACTAGAGATCTAGTTATCTAGTACTTATTATATATAGTATAATAGTGACTAGTAGCTTATTAGTATTAATAAGCCTCTATTTAAGACTAGTATAAGTAGTTAATAGGATTACTTAGATACTCTTTTACTATTACTATATAATATATAGATAGAAGTAGTAGAATAATAGTTAATTCTATTAAACTAGTTATAAAAAGGTTACCTATTTATATATAGGCTAAAGTATAAGTATTAAGTTATTCTTAGTTATACTTATACTATTTTAGGTATAATAAGTACTATAGAATAAGAGAAAAAATAGTAATATCTTTATTACTAAAATTAATCTAAAAAAATAATATATTAATCTTTTTTTATATAAAGTCTTTTTTTATAATAGCTATAATAAAAGGTAGTTAAGTAGTTATTATTAATTATAATATAATATATCTATCTTAACTAAATTAAATTAAAGTATTATATAAATTAAAAGTAAATACTAAAATGTTAATTCTATCTTTTATTAAAAGTAATTATTATTAAAATAAAAATAAAACTTCTTTATACTATTATTAGTAAAAGTAAATAAATATATAAGTTAATTATATAGGTTTAGAAGAGCCTTTATATAGTTAAAAATATTATAAAGGGTAAAGTAAAAGTATAATATAATATTAAAAATAATAAAATTATAGCTCTTTTAGTTTAGCTTTTTAAAAGCGCTAAATTTCTTTAACTTAAGAATATCTAGTTTAGCTACTTTATTATTTTTATTTATAGCTAGAATATATATAGCCTAATTAGTATTTAAGCTTATAACTAGTCTAAAGCTATATAATTTTTTCTTAAGATTTAGACTTCTTATTAATAAAAGTATAATAAATATATATTTTTATCTTTTTTTAGCTAAGGTCTTAGTAGTATTAGCTAGGGTAGGTGTAGCTAATTTAGTAGTCTTTTTAGCTATTACTTTACCTATAGGTATAATATTCTTAGTTATAGTTACTAGTTCCTTTACCTTAGAGGTATTAATAGAAGTAAATCTAACCTTCTTTAGAGTTTATATAGCTTTAGCCTTATTAGTAATAGCTATAGCTAAAGTTAGCTATATATTAGTATCTTCTAGTATTATAGCCTTTATATTATTAATAGATTTTATTATTAAGATTACTTATATAGTAGTTAGTAATACTATAGTTATACTTAGGCTAGGAGGTACTATAGAGACTAGTTATATAGCTATTTTTAAAATTATATTAGCCTTTAGTATACTAGGAGGCTTTAGTATATTAGAAGGCTTTAGTACTAGTAGTGCTAGGGGTGTTATTATAAATAGCCTTCTAATAGTTACTTAGAGCTTTAATATATTACTTTATAAGAAGTTAATATCTTTTTATATTTAAATATTATTTATTTTAAAGTTATTTTTAATTAAAATTAACTTATTATTAATATCTTTAGATAACTTATAAACCTTAATAGCTTTAATACTTAGTATTATTATTTTATCTACTAATATATTAATTTAGTCTTTAATATTATTTAACTTTTAATATAAAGCTATTTCTTTATACTCTAACTTAGTCTTAAAGACTTTTTACTTCTTAGTAAGTATAGCTTATTATATTTTAAGCTTTATATAAGTAGAAATAATATTAGTTATTATAAAAATATATATAGTGATTTTTTTATTTATTTCCTCTAAGTTAGTACTAGCCTTATTATTTTCTTAAGTAAAGGCTTCTAAAGTAAAGGCCTTTTTAAGCTTTATATTAATACTTTTAGCCTAAGCGTTTATATTAACTATAATAGCTTTAAGCTTTATAACCTTAGTAAGAGCACTCTAAGTAATAATAATAATATCTATATTATTAAATATATAAGAAATAATTATTATAATAAAGAAATTATTTATATTTAATAAAATATTATATATATCTAACCTATTTATTACTATTATAGTTATAGTAATAGATAGTCTAGTATTCTTAAATAAATTTATATAATATAATATTAGAAGCTTTACTTTTAAGAAGAGAAATTTAGTAAAATACTTAGGCTTACTATTTCTAATAAACTAGCCTCTATTTATATATATATTATAGGCTTTTTTAATATCCCTCTTAAGCTTTCTAGTAAAATTATTAGTTACTATCTTAACCTTATTAGGCTTATAGAATATTTTACCTAGTAATTTAATAACTTATATATAAAGGTCTATAAGTAAATAAGCTTAATTAGGTTTATCTTTAAAGGTATTATATTTAGTATAATAGAAGCTTTACTTTATATTATAAATTACTTCCTCTTTCAACTAAAGCTTCTTACTCTTTAGAGTATAATTACTATTTTATAGGGTTAGGTAATTAAATTTAAGGGCTATATAGTTAATTAAAAATTTCACTTTATAAATATTAAATAAGAGATATTTTTAGTTAAGAGTAAATAAATATCTTTATTACTTAGTATTATCTATAACTAAGTCTATAAGTACTTATTTTATTAAATTCTAAGCTAACTTAATACCTTTTTTATTATATATAAATACCTTACCTAGGGTCTCTTCCTTATTACTATCTAAGATTAAATCGTTATTATTATTATATATCTTATTATCTAGCTTAGCTAAGGCGATAGGGTTATTATTACTAAGAGTATTATTAATATTATTATTACTAGGGGTATTATTATTATCCTTAGTGATATTATTTTAAATATTATCTAAAAGAATCTCTACTAGGCTTTTTTTAGCTAGATAGCTATTATTACTTTTATTATTAAAGTTAATAGCTATTATTATTATACTTTTATAAAGAAGCTAAACCTTAAGTATATTATTAAATATTCTAGTTAAGAAATTATCTTATTATATATTACTCTTATTACCTACCTATAACTAGTTTTATAAGCTAGTAAATTCTACTTAAATTACTAAATCTACCTAATTATATAAAGAATAAATTAAATTAACCTAAACTAGCTTCTCTAGTGTTTTTCTTAATTAAGGTATAGAAGATATAAAGCTAGAAGTAACTATATAGACTAAAGAATATTTAGATTAGGAAGAAGTAAAGAAATTTTACTAGACTATATAATAAAAATAATAATAAAGTAGCTTACTAGTATAAGAAAAGTAAGAAAAGTAACTAAGACTATAGATATAAGTAGCCTAAGGATAAAATAAAATATAAAAAGGAAATTCTAATAGTTTTTAATATAAAGGTAATTATATTAATTAAATTATCTTACTAGTTATAAAATATATAAAGATATTATAAGAGAAAAGCCTAAAAGTAGCTAATAAATTAGTAGCCTTTTATATAAATATATATTTCTAGTATAATTTATATAATAGCTAATTTTATTACTTTAAGTAGTATTTCTACTTATTTAAAATAAAAGTCCTATAGTAGATATTATATATTATAGTAATATACTCTTATTATATTTAAAGAGTATATTTATAGTCTATCTTACTATAATTAAAGAAGGCTATATATTTTTATTATTTTAGTAGTTATTTATACCTAAGAAGGGGCCTTAGTACCTTAAGATACTTATCTACTATATTTATAATATCCTCTTATAAGATACTTTTAGTAATCTAAGAGTTATCTTTATTAGTAAAACCTTACTATTTAACTAAAAACTCTTATCCTTAGTAACTATTATAATATATAATAATTTAGTTAAGTTCTTAGTATTTTTTATTATTTATTATAATAACTAGTAAGGCTTACTTTATCTTATTAAAAGGGTTTTAACCCTAATAAGGTTTCTAAAGATAAGTAATATTAACTACTAGGTAGATATAACTATTATTATAGAGATTAAGTCTATAGGCTTAAGGGTAGACTTCCTTAATTACTTTATATAAGCTAGCCTTAGTTATAAACTATTTCCACTTTAAGTTCTCTAGTAGTATATATCCCTTATATAGTTAAAGATAAACTTTATTACTAATATATATATTAAGTATATTATATTTTATATTATATTATATCTTTTAAAGGGTAAAACTAACTATAAGGCTAAGATAGGCTTTATAAGTATATATTTTTTATAGTTCTATAAGCGTTTTAGTATTAAATATAGCTACTTAGTGACTTATATCTATAATAGTATTAATTATAAATATAGATTAGAATCTATATATTATTTTATTTAGACTATACTTAATTAGTATAGAATAGGTGTTATTTAAGTTATATTATAAAGTAGGTAGAATTAATAGCTAGGGAATAGTAGGATTTATTATAATATAGTATTATATTATTAATTTAATAGTCTAAGTTTTATATTCTAATAACCTATTAGTCTAGGTATAATATATAGTTAATATATTAAATCTAGCTATAAGTATATAAAATATCTCTATCTAGATAGTAGAAGTAAATTTTAGGTCCTTATTATTAATAATTTAATAAAGTAAGCCTTAGTTATATAATATTAATCTTTAAAGAAGTAATTAAGCCTAGTCTTTTATTATATAGTTATTATTTCTAACTAATAGTAGGGTTTTCTTAGAGAATTAATAAGACACTAGCTAAAGTATATTAAGGTAATTACTTTTACTATAAGCCTATAATATACCTTTTAATAATATTATTAGTAAGTTAGTTATAAAATCTAGTAAAATTATATAAAATAACGCTAGAGGGTAGTTAAAGGGTTATAATTTACTAGGGGTAGCTCTCCTATTAATTAAATTCTCTTTATATATAAGGTAATATACTAGATAGGCTTTAATTTATTTAGCTATTCCTTATATAAAAATATTTTAAAGTTTAGTATATATTTATTTAAGGCTAAAATAGTACTTATTATTATATATAGCGCTAAGAATAGCTTTAAATAGGCTCTAAGGGATTACTAGTTTCTACTTACCTTATAGGTTTATTATATATAATAACCTATTATCTATTTACTCTTATAGACTAATTAGTAGCTATAGTTAATACTTCTACCTAGTTACTACTAGTATTAATATAAAGTCCTACTTAGTATAGCTATTAAGATATTTAATAATCTTCTTATATTTTAGATCCTCTTAGTAGTTATTAACTAATATTATATAAAATTTTAGGTATAAGGCTATTTTAATAGCTTAAGTATAGAATATATTAGTAGATTTATTAAGTTTATTATATATACTAT
>JAEIJG010000332.1:0-32488 GCA_037289395.1 Beauveria scarabaeidicola | reverse complement strand
GGGGGCAGCTATAATAAAGAGCTGCGATCCAGGTGGCCGATCGCCACTGTCCAGGGCCGTATGGGTATAATGTATGTATAATTGAAGAAACAAGGGCCCGAGCAAGGTCATGCTGCGACGTGGGTGGTGATAAGGCACTGAGAGACGGCTATATGTGAATTCTTGTCAACGGCCCATGGGTGAGTGTTAT
The DNA here is from genome assembly GCA_037289395.1 of Beauveria scarabaeidicola. Taxonomy (NCBI): domain Eukaryota; kingdom Fungi; phylum Ascomycota; class Sordariomycetes; order Hypocreales; family Cordycipitaceae; genus Beauveria; species Beauveria scarabaeidicola. Next base: position 32,298 of record JAEIJG010000332.1, on the reverse strand, counting down.
CGCAGGCATTCTTCAAGCCACACAGGGGCCCTGTTGATGAAAAACAAGTTCCCAGTTCTTAACGGGCGAGTTGTTATCGCAGGCATTCTACAAGCCACACAGGGGGCCTGTAGGCTGTAGCCTGTTGATGAGAAATAGTTACCAGTCAGTTATTGGCGTGCAGCCAAGGCCCAGTTTTGCTGTCTTTTTGCTAGTACGAAACAAAATCACTGGAGCATCCTAATTGAGGAATCAACGGGCAACCGGTGGGGTCATTATTCCTGTCCCTGCTCAGCCCAGCGAGGAGGTCTCTGGGGTTTTGTTCAGAAAAGCATGACGAGCTCGGGCCAAGGGCTTGCGGTTCGATCTGGATAATGCAGTTCCTGTTCCTGGCTTGGGAGCTCGGGCCCAAGCTTATTATATCGGTCCGGGCTGACATGTTACTGTACAGAGAGCATCAACATCCATCTCAATGCTATGTACCGCGATTGAATATAAGTGAATATAAGTTAATATAAGTTGGCAAACAGTAAACAGCAAAGAGGAGATGCTCGGCACGCAAATAGCATCATTGCTCTCCGCAAATACAATATTTATGCAGGGTGGGCTCGAAAACTGGCCGAGGTGAATCCGGTCATTTTCGACAACCCAACTTGCCAGCTTTGAAGAAACAAGTTTCTCCTGCCTGTCAACTATTCGTATGTGTGTTATCCCGCAGTCTGCCCTACCGATAACGCGATGCTAGCGCATTCCCGCACACTTTCTCTGTTGTTTAAAAAAAGAATGGCAACCTGAAACCGAGCCGCAAGAGGGGTTCAGCTTGTTTCGAAATAGTTGGGAAAAGGATTAAGATGAAAAAAAAAAAATGGGATGATGAAAACAAGTTTCCCACTCGGCGCCTTGCCCGCCACAGAAAAATAAAGGGCCGCCTCCCAATAACTCCGTAGTCAGTGCTCTCCCCAAAAGGCTCCAATAGTTCGTCTGTCAAAACTGCAGAAGATCCCCCTCCAATCTGCCTTTTGCATAAATGTTTGAAGTCTTTTTTTAGAACAGCTGGAACCCCATTGGAATCAGGATTGGGCAACGGGCTGAATGGATAGAACGTATTCGTACTCCGTAATGAAAACAAGAAGATTTAAACTGGTTTCTTGCGGGTTAACCTCTGGGCTTGCATGGCTGATTTTGCGAAAAAAAAAAAAAAAAAAAAAAAAAAAAAAAAAAAAAAAAAAAAAAAAAAAAAAAAAAAAAAAAAAACTGGTTTGTACTGTACGCATGAATAACGCTAAAAGCTTCGCATGAAACAGATTGCCGAAGAGAGAAAGAAAGAGAAAAACAAGGTTTCTGCGCGCATGCGTGCAAGTACGGATTACAGTAGTTACTTTTTGGCCTCGCTGAAATACGGGTTTCAGCCCGGCATGGTATTATACGTTCGGAGATTTGAATGAAAAATTTGAACAATGATGACAATAGCGTTTCCGGTGGCAGCCAAAATCGCAAGTTGAATGCCCACGATTTGCCTCGTCCGCGCGCCTCACAAGCATCATACATTTGCCCCCCCCCCCCCCCGGGGGTAACCGATATCTCAGGTGACGGGTTAGCGGAGAGTGTTTCCGTAATTGCAAAAACAGCCAAAACGGCAGGGCTGTCATTGCAAAATCCCGAATCATTCGTTGTTGTTGTTGTTGCCATTCAAAGCAACTTATTAGCCTGCCAATTACCCTTCTTAGCGTTGGTGGCTTACAACCTAGCTCTCTGGTCGATGGGCCCTCTCTGCTATTATCCGAAATTTGTCTTCAACTTTTGATGAACTTTTTTTTTTTTTCCTTGTTCTGGTCCAGGGGTCGCCGTGGGTATACCCAAACTCAATTCTCTCTCGTGGGCACCAAAACGACCAACGATAGCATAAACGAGGCGGAGCTGGAAAGGTGCTTTCTCGTGTTCTCCGTGAGAAATATTCCCCATCTTGCAGTTTTCATGCTCCTGTGGGCCGGCCATCTACCGACAGCTGGCTTGTTTAACTGAGCTTGTACATCGCGGGAACCGGGAGGTTTCGCAGTGAGGAGTGATGGTGTCAAGGCCCCTCCCAACCATTACGCCAATCAGCCTGTTTCGCTTGTTGATGCGCCTTCCACCTTGCATGTCAAAATGGTAAAGATTCCGTGCCTCTTGCCAAACAGTCAAAGTCCAAGAGAATACAATTCAACGAAACCAGCATACTCTCCCATCTGCGAGTTTGCTCTCACAAGGTATTCTTTTGTAATGGTCTTTGCTGATCTCCCTGAAAAATCTTCTCAAACATTGATGCCCCATTGAGATACGCTAACTGCAATAACCGAATACCCGCTTTGTAATCTACATGTCTGTAGATCCAGCACACGATTTGTGTGGCGTGTCAAAAGATGGTTAACAACTTGCTAATAACCCACATGGATGTCGAACTTGTCAGTTTATGCGGCTATTGAACAGCAACCCCATCCTTGAGTTTACATTTCCGCTCTTCCTGGCTCTTGGCAATACTGGCGCAACATTGCCACTGACGGTTTGATAGGCAATGTGGCTGGCAGCCCGGTTGAGCCAACACGTTGCACTATGGCGAGTCGATTTGGGTTGGGGTATCACTTCTTACCGAGGGCCGCACTGCTGTGTACAGAACAACACTTTTGGCGACTAGTAATTTAGTAAATAGCACCAAAAGAGCCAAACCAGGGCATCGGTTGTCGCCGTAGTAGGACGTGGACTTGGTGGTTTGCGTCACTAGCTGAGAAGGGGTGTTGTGGCTGCGCTATACTTGATAGAGCTTTGCGGGCACCAAATCCATGTCCGATTTCACAGAATCACTCGCCAATAGCATATCTCTGTATTCGTACGGAGTAGGCTCTTGGCATGTTCATGCTCCTCGGAGTTAAACACGCTGATAATAGGAACTTGAGGTCTGTTCACTTGAGGCTAATAAACAGTTCCATCATCTGTAAAGGCATTACTCGCTATCCCGGTCTGCTCCGTCCACAAGCAGACGGGTATCCGTACTGAGGTGCCGAATCATCGGTAACGGTAGCAGCCTTTGAAATTGGTGGCCAAATAGAGTTTGCCGGGCTGCACACTAAACCTACTTTTAAACCCGTTCTGGCAGTAGTGTGCAGTGTGGAGAGGGAGAGAGCTGGGGGCGTGTATCCGGGTCTTGTCTGGAGTCAGGATCCGGTATGCAAAATCCAGGCTAATCGCTTTGTGGTAGCTTTTTTCCCCGGGTAGGCAAGCAAGCAAGTCAGCAAGCAAGCAAGCACATAGGCTATGTACATAGCAAGCGGGAATCATGGTCATGTGGCCAACGTACACCAGTAACAGACTTTAGAGGTGCTCAACCAGGGTTGTAGGCGAAATTGTTCTCATTACTAGTCGTAACCAACAAGATGAAATAGATGTCTCACTTGTTCATTTCACGCGGCAAGCTGTGGAAGCTTAATCGCGATTGCAGCTGAGCTACACTCCCATTCTTCAAGATCCGATGTTTGGCATAATAAGCGCTGTGGTGCTACTGTGAATTGTCGACATGTGAAGGGCGACGGGCGATGAGCTGCCAATGCTTGTCAGATGGTGATTGATGGGCCAGGCTAATAAGAGGCAGGAGTCAGGACCAAGTTGTCTCAGTCAACGGTCATGCGCCAGGGCAAAATGGTCTGTTCAAATGAGATAAAGCCTAGTTGGGGAAAAGAGGCTTGCACGATAGTAACTGACTTCCAGAGAGACATGCACGTAATAAACGGGGAACCTCGACGAGTCGACCGCTTGGAAACGACAACGCGAGCGCAGTTGTACCTTGTTGGAGCCAAACCCCAACAAGCCTGGGGTCCTGGCCAATCGCGGGGCAGCCGCCCTCGTGTTTTTTTGCCTCTGGCTAGCCATTTTCCTCTGGCCATGATGATAGGGGTGGCAGCGCTGTGTGGCCGACAACCGAGCAAGCTTGGCCGGTTCAACGTGCTGTACTCCGTACTGGTCGCTAGTTTGTACATACATAGTACTACTTGTGGCGGTCGAAAGACAGGGGCACGCATTAGATGGGAGACCCAAATCGGCACTTGGCCCAATGACATGGTCCCTGGGTGGCGCAAACCTACGCCGACCACCACCACGCGTTGGACGTACCCAGTACCAGCTGCCAGCAACACCTGGAGTTGCCTCTCTATTTACCTACTACCTACCAGTAGCCGCTCCTATTTATTCGTAGTACTCCGTACCTAGAATGGCAAGGCAAGGGAAGTGGCGGTTCTGTCCGTGGAGCATGTGGCTCCAGTACGGATACACTGAATAAATACCACGCATAACGTCTAACAAGCCACGCCCATCAAACTCAAATCCATAGCGGGGAATCACTAGCTACATATATGATATGTAGGAGAGCCTCGGCAGTCGCTGGCCGAACGACTCACGACTCACGACTCAGGTGCATATTCATGCGTAGACCAGATCCTCATGACAAGAAAACATGACCGAGTCTATCAAGATTGTTTTCTAGCCCATCTAGCCAGAGTAGGATGATTCCTTGACAAGTCGGCAGATATATGGGGTAACAGACGGGATTCGCTGTCAACTAACTCCCCCCCCCCCCCCCCATCTTTTCGGAATATCAAGTCAAGATGGCCGACGTTTTCCTTTATTAGTGCACGCTTCTTAAATCCGTACAAAAGCAGACTCTATCTTTTGATCAACATCCTGCGAAACCCTATACCCCCGTCTTCACACTCATTCCCCTTTTTGGAAAAGATGTCAGTCCGGGGGCCAGGTATAGATAGTCGTGGCAAATATCCACTTCAACCACTACCACCGCATCCCGCCCGATCCTTCGCGGATCCAGTCATGAGGCCTTTATTATCAAGTTGACATGTTGTGGAACTTGTTTACTTTGTGTGTAACTTTGCGTCATCGCACGGCATGAATGGCAAGGCCTTTTCTGTAGTAATGAATGACTGAATCGTGCTAGTCACTCTTGTCAGTCTTTTTTTTTGCCCCAAGTATCGCAGCCCGACAGCCCGTGTTTGACCATGATGTAAAAAAGCCAGTCAGTCTCAAGGGTAGCAAGGATAGCCAAAATGATACCGTTGCGTTGAAGAGAGGTGGCCCATTCAGTCCGCCACTGGCGTGTGGTGCATGTGGAGCTATTGCCAGCCAAGAGGTAGGATCGAGGCTATTGCAACTGTCACGACATGCATGTACAATGCGTTTTTTATGTCACCCAGCCGAATTGTCTTGACTCGTCACCCCTCCGCCTATCACAGCACTTGTTTATGCCGTGGACTGACGACGACCTGTTGATTCTCACCCGCGGGCTACTATGCGCTGTCCAGGACGTGTCCGAGAAACTGCTAATTGAAGCATGCATATCATTGGTCACATAGATGCCGTATTCACCTAACTTGATTGAAAATATAGTCTTGGCCTAGAGCAGCACTAGCAAGTTGATAGACCCAAAGGCTGCTTTCCTCTATATTCATGTAGTTATCCACTCAGGTAGTATCACTGCACACAATATCAAGGCCCATCACCACCCCATCAACTATGCCTGCACTATATCAAGGCATCTTCTCTTTTCAATATATACCGGCAGATCTTCGATAAGTCTGTGGCCTGTGCTTTGGATCATAGTTCCCCTCCTCCTTGCATCTCTTGGGGAAATGGAGCGTCGTTTTCATCGCCGAGTATTTTGCTTGTCAGTTGGCTCAAGGATCATGTCACTCATGGCGGCTTGAGCAAGTTGACCTGGATCATTGAATTGTCTCAGAAAAAAGACAGATGACCACGCATCCATGCTCGCTTTGCGCCCCGTCATGTCCACTGCAGAATCAGGCCATTCCAGCTATAACCCAATCGGGAGCCTGGAAACCATGATCCCCTGCATTCTTGTCTAACTGAAGAAAAATTCCAAGTCCTTGTTCATGCGTCGTCCTCATTCTAGTACCCTGTTGTTGACGATCTCAGTCGCGCCTGGCCGCCAGCCTACATAGCCAGCCGAACGCGATGGCAGCGGGTTGCCCCCCCCGGAAGCTGATTCAGGATACTGATGCTCTTCTCCCCCTCTTTTTCACTCTGTCACCCCTGCATAATCTCTCTATGCACTCCGACAAGTTAATATACGAATTACGATGTATGCAGGGATCCGTGGTCGAGATACTGCGGGTCGAGATACTCGCGCGAGTCAATAGTAAACTCATCATCATTATGCGCCGGGCGGAAATACCAGTATGCCTGCCTCGCACATATGGGGAGATCGACCTGGCCATCAAGAGAAAGAGCTCTAATAATCTGTACCAGTAGTCCGTCTCCCTGAGCCCTGGTTTCTGTCACCACAGTTTCTGCCAGATTAGGGCCTTCCTATGCAGCCACGTTCCCACCAAGTTCCACTGCGGCGCCATTCAGAGCTCGTCACCAGACTGTCAAACTTGAATGGAATGGAGCTCATTTAATCTCTCTCGAGCTATCTACAGTTTGTCATTGACGGGCCAGGGATCGCGGACAAGGACATGGTGAGCTGGTCGTATCTTGCCCGCTTCATCCGACTCGGGCATGCGTTTCGCCAATGCTGTGCTGGTATCGCTACGACGCTAACCCATGCAACAAACACATCCTCTTCTCCATCGGAATACATAATCCAGATCTGGGAGTTTCAGTGGTCGCCCCCGGCCGCTATGACTGACGTGGCTACTCAGCGCCTTGAAATCTTATCGAGCTATTAAGTAGTTAATCGCTTCATTCATCACTGCTCCGCCACGGGCTCTAATATCGTGCGGCAACCCCCGAATGACGAATTTGGTGAAAGAGTCAGGCGCCCGCATCAAGCCAACACAAACCTGGACCGCGACATGTCAATCACTAACTTAGCCGCGCCCAGCAAGGTGCCAAATCGGCCCACATGGTGCCTTGTTATTATTTCAGTGCATTACGGATACCCCCGGAAGAGCTCTTCAAGATGATTAATTTGTTTTGATTTGGAATTTTCCTGTCTCCGTTTCTACTCAGCACAAGACATGCTTTCTTCACAATAGAGACTGCCAACTGCATCTCTGTCACCAACACCGAGATCCCCTGGAGGCCAGCCTTATTAAACATTCGATGACGATATTAGAGTCCCGTTATTTATAGTTTGCTCTTTGTTATAAGCAGTACTACCTACCGCCACGGCTACAGAACGGCTGCAATTGATAAAAAACCAGATTGACGAGCGCTTGTGCTCCCGACTCATAGATACTATCTACCCCGAATTATTTTGCACCATCCGACGTCGATATTGACACTTTTTCGCAGGGCACACAGACATATATATATCTTCGGGTGTCTGGTCAGGTTGGATATCTGACTTGGGAGATCTGTCGGTGTGGCCCGACCCTCAACCAGACACTTTTTTTGTTTGCCCACTGTGGCTTCTTGACAAAGGCAATAGGAGAGCTCCGTCAAGTTCTTTTTGCTCAAAGCCGCTGCACGAATCCCGCATCAACTTTACTCATTTGGGGTGAGGGATTGTCTAGTTTCTCAGAAACTAACCAAGTTGCAACAAGGCTTGCAGACTGCTGACACCAAGGAGCATGGAGCCAGAGTTCTTAGTGCGAACAAGAAGCCATTCTTTGCAGCAAAGGTAACATCAAACCGCCTGGCCGCTAGCCTGTTCACTTTGCTTGATGAGGGAGCACTGACTAGGGGTCCAATCGGACTCTGGTGCGGGAGGATCGTGTCAACTTTTCCGCTCTCACCATCTCGACTGCTCTGTCACTTTTGATGGTGGCGTTGCAGGGACACGGTGCTAGAACACGCCAACCAGAGGCTAGAAGGCGTTTTTTTCAAGAACTACCCCGTATGGGACAAGGATCGACTGAGCACTGTCCCTGCAACTACTGAGTAGGCTAAAAACATGCAGCAGGACAGGCTCAGATGCTCAGGAGGATTGCGCGATGCGAAACCGCACGCCCACTCCGCCAGAGAGACGATGTGATATCACAAACAGTCTCCGTTGTACTGCTGATCAGCCATGAACACCCACCCACCTTTTTGCGTTTCAGAGAAGTAGGCCGGCCCGATCGATGTTTCTTTTGTATGTACACTTGCGAGCGAACAACTTGCCGCAGCGTCACGGAAATAGCAGCGGAGCGGACATGTTTTTGGGGCAGTGGATGTTATAGCGGGCTACAGGCCGAGTAAGTAGCTGATGTACGGAAGTATTCAGCTGGCTACGCGACTTGTTACACGGAGGACTAGTCATCCGTCTTGACTCGGCCATCATTATCATTATAAAGAATTCTGTGTTTGCCCGAGTACAATTCTCCGGAGACAGGAGGGAGCAGCGCAGCCACCATTCTCGAATATCAGGATCATACATAGGAGCAGGTAATCACTAGTTGAAATCAACGAAAAAGGGTTGTTTGAAATGCTTTGATTTGTTGCGCTAGCTTTGCTGCTTCGCCGGCCTCGGCCGCTGATGCGGCATGGCCCGAGCTCTCGGACTTGTTGATGCGATCATTCTGCCAGACCGCAGGAACCAGTACGCGCGATCCGGGCCTTGCGGGGGAAGTGAGGCATAGATCTTGCGCAAATAAACAAAACAAAAGTGATGCGGGGTAAAGATGGATACTGAAGAAAGTTTGACGCGGGGAGAGAGCACTTCCTGAAACAGGAGATTGTAACTTCTTCATGGTTGATCCTCTGAGATACATACCTTTGGCTTGCATGGAGCACGGCTTGCTAATGGCATGTTCGCCACAGAAATGTTTCAATCGTACTGAAACTTTGGCAAGATCCTGTGCATCTTGGCCAGAGGGCCAGGCCCACGCATGACAGGTGAGAGTTCTTAGCGTCCCCTCGAAGGTGCAGGTTTTCCTGCATCATCGTGCGCAACGGGCCGCACAAGTGCCTTTGGACACGTCTCACCGTCATGATCATGGAAGCATCAGCTTGACGCAACTTTCAACTTTGATTCTTAGTGTATTGATAACGAGCGTATTCAAGGCCATGGCCAATTCTGAGATAGGCCGCTCGCTGGCCTGGTCAGGAGAAGGTGTGAGGCTATCCAGTTTAATAAGGCGCAGTCTAGGACTCATCAACTAGTCCCTTCATTTGTAGTTTTTCCCAAGTTTCAGAGGTACATCTGGAGTCTAGCTTGATAGACTGTGGCTGCATCAAACGCACATACGAATAGAGATGCTCTTCATTCCACTTTAGGAGGTCGGTGTTTCCTATCGCGGTGTGCCTGTTTCTGTGAGTCTACGTGTTAACAACAGCCAAACCGTGGTCACAACTCTTCATATAAAGAATCATATTATCGAGTGCTTAATAATGAGGTTGTCACAAATTTACAATCTTGGGCGCCCGGAAGTTGCGGCACCAACCGCCTGCACTGGCCACCTGCTTGGAAATCTTGATAGCAGTATTACCGCACAAGGTACGGAGTAATGAGAGCATTCTTGTGTGTGCCGTCAATCTCGCGCATAACGATGCATCGAGATTTGATTCCTTCCATCACTATTCCTTCATCGCAAGCTAATCCTGATTAATATCTGCACACATGTTCCAAGACTCAGGCACACGAGTCAAGCCAGCATCACGGTCAGTCAGCAACAAACAACTGCCGATTCTTCTTAGCGTTGAGGCCTGTATACTTGAGGTTACCGTCGCCGAGGGCTGCCCCTTTGTAACCCTCTTGACGTGTCAGAAACCGTTGCAGATGCCTCATTGTGTTGATCTAGTCGTGCGCTAGCGCGTTGCAAGCGTGAGCAAGGTCTCATTCCCCCTCTTTCTTTCGACCAATCTTCTCAAAGAATCTTGCCCCTGGTTATTATTTATTCGAATACGCTCTTGTAGTCTTGCCACTTGCTGAGTCTTTGACGCAGGAGGCATGAAACCATGCGGTTGCATTGCAGAGCCCACCATCAGAACGTATCAAATAAGAGATAGGCGAAGACGCCAAGACACTTCTGACGAACACCCTAGATTAAAGGCCAATTTCCATATGAAAGGAAATGAGGTATTTGATCTGGTGTTTTTGTGGTGACTTTGACCCTGTTCATCGCAACATCGTCACACGTATCTGCATGCGTGTCGGCCGAGCGTCAATTGCGCTGGTTGTTTCTTCTCTTTTAAATTCTGCAGAAACAAAAGTCTCCAAGAAAATACCCAGCTGCGCAACCTCGTCTGCAGCGAGTACAATAAAGGTTGGCAGTTGGGACGGGTAGTCACCCAGCCAGTTCTCGACCATGGTCGATGTTGAATTCAAACTCCAAGTGTGAAAGAGAGCAATGACTCTTCTAGCGATAGTGTGCTCGGAAGCCATGTGATCTGCATTTAAATAGCTCTTAAAGTGGTGTAATCGCGCGTCGCTGGGGTCAAGCCGGGAGGGATCAGGGATTTGAGACGGCGCGACAACTTGTCGGCCCCTGGACGCGGCCAGAAAACTACACATAAGTGGAATCAGTCCAGTTTGCCACCTCTGAGCGCGTCCCCGTGTTGATTATCTCTGATTTTCATACCTGCTGAGTAAATGCGCGTGCCGCGCGCTGGGAGCAAGTCTTTCTCCCTAGACAACGCTTACAGATGGCTTGTGTATGTGCTATGGTCTCCGTACCTTGTTATTGGGGATTGTTCTCTCGTATGAATGATGCGGTCGGAGATTCTTCTAATTGACGGGTACGTCGATCATGGGTCTCATATCGGAAGCGACTTCTACAACCCACGTAAATATGCTGGGAGCCCGGCCGGAACAGAAGGTCCCGCTCGGTGCGCTGAAGTGCCGTGTTTTGATATCGGGCCGTCATTGGCCCATAAGCCCATAGCCATAACTACTTCGTATCCCAAGCCTTGACAACGGAACTAACGGATAGCCAAGGAGGCATCACCGAGAAGCAATCCAACATCCTTGACCACACGCCACCTTGGCAATGTAATTCTCATGTTTGAACCCAATAAGAGAACTATGACAAATCTAATGTACCTATGCTGTAGTCATATCACATTCGAAGTGATGCAGCCTTGAAAATCTCCACGAACTGGCGGTGAAAACCGCAAGACCGATGCAACAAGTAATTAGTGCGAGCACGTTGGAGCAACATGCCGTCGGCAAGTGCCGCTCAGTGGTTGACAAGGCCTAGGCCTGGGTAGTAGCCAGTGGCCACCATCTACTCTACAGACTACTTACTGGTACGTAGTGTGGATTGGTGGCAAGCTGGCTATCGTCGTCGTATCGATGTTGTTAGCGTCTCATATGAAGAAGAGGGCTTGGCCCACGAAAACCTGGTGGCGTTCAACAACGCCCGCTTCAAGAGCAGAACGCAGGCAAGGCAGGCAGGGAAAAGAAAGCACACCGATAGAGTGGCACATTTTGGGGTAACACTACGCAGCGGTGATACCTGAAATGTCGGTGATTTAGCTTGCGCTGGTCAATGAAGATATCCTCTTATACGTAGGCAAGTCAACTATGCCACGCGGTGGTGGTCGTGGTGGTTGCCCAAGCTTGTCGCTTGCAAAATTGGCCTACTCTCTTCCACAGCAATAACAACTGTGCTTATTAGCTTATAGATTTGATGCCCTAGCCTGATGATGATCCAAGTAGTGTGACTTTACTAATATGCGGGCGTTCTATCCTAGTCGCCCGGGAAGCTACCCGCATGCACCCTTTGTAATACCTCACAAGTACTACTGTACTAGTAGTATTCGGGGCTGCGCCAGCTTGCTTTCTCCAGGCTATTCAATCAAATTCCGGCAACTTTCCGACTGTAGCGAAACAATTTCACTCTACACTCCCTCTTTCGGGGCGCAAGGGCGCAATCTGTGCCATCTCATGTGAGCAAAAGGGGGTGCACGAACTTGTGAATCCATGTAATCCACGTTTCGAATGCAGACGAAAAGCAAGCCCTGTATATTCCCGTCTTATCAGTACAATCGAGAGCCTTTGGGTCATCGGTCGTTACAGTACAACACAAGTGGTAGCCATTCCGCTGCGTTACTTCTTCAGCATTTTGTGCAAGACCGAAGCTTCAGTCACAACTACAGAGGGCTACGCCCTTTGAATCGCTTTGAAACCTCCAGAAAGAGCGATTCGAGCCAGAATAGACTGGACTATCGCGAAACGCGCCCAATTCGTGATCGTGCTGCGAAAGTCTCACTCAAACACCGAATGTATGTGTAGGGTAGGCTACTTCCAACAGACCCAAAACTTCACTGTTCTCGCTACCGGGCTTGTAAAGCCCATCTGCTGGCTAATGGAAGAGTAAGCACTTTGCCACTATGTGGCGTTGGACGCTGAAAGCTCTGGGTGCGTGAGGGTGGATGCAGTTTGCGAGAGCCAAAGCAATGCTATAGCTTGAGGAAGCAAGTCTGTCTCCGAGAAATTCCTAGGATATATATGATGGTAGCTAGATTCGAGACTCAGATATTCAAATTAGTATTCGTATTCCATCAAACCATCAGACTGGGTTTATAACGCAGCCAAATAGCTCGGTGGAGAGATGTACTTGCACCACCCACTATCTTGCTGTCTCTCATTACAGAATACCTCATCCCATAACTCACGAGGTAAGAAATCGCATAGACTATGTGACTGCACTCAAGGAGGCACTGGCGGAACGTCTGTCACATTTCACCGCGATCCGACTTACCGACGTATCAACGCGGCGAGGCAAGGCCAATCTACATCAGTATAGATCTTCCGCCGCAACCTACCCGCCCAATGCACCAGTCATTCAAACCTCAGCGAAGACAGCTGTAATACAAATTGAATCACTCTGATGACACTTACGCAAAAGAGGTGCTGTGACGGGAGAAAAAGAAAACATTAATTGAAGGCATCTGGCTAGGGGATACCATTACATACTCATCGGCTCATTGTAAACCTTTCTTGACTATTTCTCATTGCAACCGTCTTCTTGTACATCTTTTGTAAGACAATGAGTTTTGTGTGAGCCATTTCTGCTCACAATTTCCGTTGAAAGTCGATCGGCTTAGTCTTTTCCGCTTTTCCAAGAGTTTCAATCCGAGGGATTTTCTTTCGGTAGTGAAGAAAGCAATGCCGGACACCTGCGCAACTGCGCAACTGAAGAAGCAATTGACAAATTACGAACATAAGATAGGGCGACCTTGCTCACCCTCTCACTCAAGTATTTCTATTTTCTGCTTGGAGGATTCTGTAATCTTCAGTTTCTCTGATCCTACGTTGTCTAAAGATGAGTTTCAATGTGAAAGCGAAGCACAAGCCGAGCTGGCACCGACACCTCACGCCACTTTACACAAAGTCTGTGAGTTGAAATTGAAATATTGATATGCAGACTAATTAATCAATTTATTCATGGTAATAGTTATGCTTCTGCCTTTGGCCTTTTGCATATTCATCATAACAATTTGTGTTTCACCTCCGAGATCTGAGCATAAGCATATGGTTGAAATTTTGGGAGTAAGCTTCCCATTCCGAGGCATGCAGAGGAAATAAAGACTACTAAGCCTCAGCTACGTGACTACATCTCCAATTGAGGCTGCTCTCAAGCGCGTATATTTAAAAACAAAAGATTAGGGGAAAAGAAAAGAACGGAGAGACGCAAAGGGAAATCAAGATCTAGCATGTCGCAAGGCTCAATAATACATCAGATTCAAGGGCTCGCCCCCTCTCATTTGCTGTTCTGCTCTCTGTCTAGTGCATATAGCCGAAAAGTGCCTTTTCAAATCGGCGATTGGTCTGCTTCCTCGAAAAGATGACGCTGACGGGCCTGAACGGGAACATGGTCGGAAGACACAATGATTGTCTGAGATCCCTTTCTCCATAGAGGGACACTCACTTAGCCACCGCCTTCTGCCTTTCACAATCCATAAAAAAACTTATTGTCGTGATATCCGCATCCACAGGGAAGTGGCAAAGTGGCCTGTGGCGTCGTTGAGTATCTGAAATGCCAACGCGGAAGCTAGCAATGGTAGGACATTTTGGCATAGCGCCGTTAAAATCCGTCAGAGGTTCTATAAATTGAATATATTCCTGCATACATAATCATCTTGTGAGCGTCCCATTCGCAGCAAGAGTCAGATTCTCGACCGGCCCCATCAACTTGCCGAGTCCACGGCTGCAATGGGTCTGCTCCTGCGGCAACAGACAACCGAAACATTTTTATATATGATGGCTGCATGATGCGGAGGATAACTGATGCTCCACGACAGGGGGTGCTTAGCCATTCTGACGCGGCGATCTCGAGCAAGTACTTGTCCTAGGAGTTACGGTTACCCTGCCTCAATGAGCAGCAATTACGCATCTCCTCTGTGCCAAGAGAAACCCCACCGGGATAGCTTTGGAGTTTTATTTTTTGTTTTATTTTTTGTTTTATTTTTCCCCAGATTTTCTACTTCATCTCGGGCATCAGTACTCTCACCCCAGTGCGTAGCTGCGTAGTAGGTAAACAGAAAAATGCCAGAGTCACCCAGCCAACAAGAAAGCCTACCAACAAGGAAGCCTACCAACGCAATTCGTAGACTGTTTCCATGTCAATTTCATGTACCTCAGCACATTGCAACTGTTGTTCAATAACGCGGGATAAGAGCTGAAGCTACCCAGAGCGAGGTACCGCAAGCGTTTCTGTCTAAAACCCCTCCGGGTTGCAGTTTACGCTTGCAAGTCTTGTCTTTCAATCCTGTCAACTGAACTTTGCTCGAGCATGGGTAAGAAATGAGTGAGAAGTCTAAGAGAAAATGAAAGTCGGCCAGACGTCAGCACGAAAACCAGTGTTAAAGAAACGGCTACTCAAATCTCGATTTGAAACCCTGCAGGCCTTGTGTACCATGCCTCATTCGCGCAATTCATTTCTCACTGCGCCAATTATAACATATTATCGCGTTGCTAATCGCTACCCCAACCAGGCTGGAGCTTGCTTTCTTTTCTCAAGTTCTTATACACACTCCGTCCCCACACATGCAACCTGTCTTGTCATATATCACTTGATGGGTGCAGTACCAAGGTGAAGTCGTATACGCAAAACGAATAACGGTTACAGCTACATACTTGCATACGAATCACCCAGCCTTGTGGACCCTGGCAGCATGCTTCCTTTTCTTTAGCGGAGCTCTCAATCTTCCCCGTAAAGATGGTTGATAGGCCAGCGTCCACGCCAAGCCATATTTTCTCGAGCCTGACGGAGTGATTTCCCGATTTCCCGCTTCCACTCCCGCTGTCAGTTGAATGGCAATTCTGGTTTGCTGGAAACAGTTTTGGCGTTACTATATGAGACGAAATATACACGGAAAACATTCGACCAACAACAAGGGAGGCGGGGGCATATTTGTTATCGTGGCGTCCTGTCTTCCCCAGTTACGGAACGATAACCCCCCCTCCATGGCTTGTCTTCCGAGTGCCGGCGCAAATTTCTGCAAGAGAAACGGCGGTCCAAGACAAAGGCATACGAAACTGTACTTGCTTTCTATGTCTTGGTGCCTGCCTGTCAGAGTTCAGTCGACACTACGACTGATCTGCCCATTAAGGGCGTTCTCCCATGAGCCTCTGTCCGACCTTGCTTCTCGGTAGGTTTCTACAAGCGATCCATATTGATTCGGTATAGCTTTGCGAATTGTTGGAAATGGAACCTTTTGGGAATCATGAATTGAAGACATGCTGCCAAACGGCCTGGCACAGTAGTCAGAATGAGAGAACTCGTAAGTATGATGAAAAGAAAAGAGGAAATTAATTGACGACTAAAACCTATTAAATATATATTATGAAAGAAATTATATAATAATTCCCAGGGCATTCCTCAAGCATGTGACAATTTGTTGCCCAGTGCCAGTGCTCGTGGAAAGACAGTTCAGGGCAGAACCAGCAGCATATGGGCCAAGTGCCACTGTACAAAGTGGAATATCGACCACCAGTTCGCCAAGGTTGTCATTGGCGAGGTTTGCGCAAGCGGCCGGTAATTCTTTTGGACACTGTGCCTTCAAAGCATCTTCGAGGCATTTAACGATAGACACGCCCGTGGTGCTTAGCGTTATGGGGGTTGTTGCAAGGCATTGCGCCGCGTTACCAACGCCGAATAACCCGAGGGCGACAACGCAAAGGGGAATCTCGGTCACAAGTGCGAGGCCATCTGTGAGTCTAAGATTGGTGCATGCGGGTGGTAGAGTCACCGCACAAGTTGGCGCAGGGGGCGTCGAGGTTGTTGTACAGGCTGCAGCACCGTCACCACCGGGCGAGGTACTACTGCGCAGACCCAGCGCCGTCTCCAAGCAATCTATGATGCCAACTCCGGTAGTTGTGGTGGTAATTTGGGATGTGGAGAGACAAGAAAGAGTTGTTCCGACGGCAAATGGACCAAGAGCCGTTAGACATTTTGCCACATCAGGGATGAGCGCCAGTCCAGTCTCAGTGGACAATCTGGTGCATGAGTCGGGAAGCTGCGTAATGCATTGACCTTTAAGAGCGTCGCGCAAACAAGTGACAATGGTCGAACCGGCGGTTGTCAAGGTAATGGAAGACGTAGCCAGACACGTCAGGGTGTCTCCGACTGCGAATGGTCCTAGAGCGACAGTGCACCCAACCAAGGCCGGAACAATCTCCAAACCGTTCAAAGAGCCTAATTCAGTGCAAGCTTGGGGAAGACCAGTGGCGCACGCAGATGGAGCTGGGCCAGTGGGCGTGGGCACACAGCTAGTAGTAGAGCTCGGGGTGGTGACAGTTGTGGGTGGTGTAGTTGTCTCGGTGCTGCTGGTATCAGTGGTCGAAGCCGGCGTGGTCGTAGGAGCCTGGGTTGTGCATGCATCACTACCATCACCAAGGCCAATGGACGTTCGAAGACACGACAAAACGTTCAAAGGGTCAGTGAGCGCCGCGGTAAGGCAATCAGCTGCGGTACCGACTGCGAATGGCCCGAGAGCTAGTGTGCATGCCGTGACTTTGCCAGGCAAGTCGACTACAGACGCGGTAGGGATGTCAAGGCACGCCTGGGGCAGGGTGGTGATGCAGACGCCGGGAAGGGCCGCAGTAAGGCAGGCCACGATGCTAGCTCCGGTGGTTTCTAGTCCAATATTGGCGGCGAGGCAGGCAGCAGTATCGGTAGTTCCAACGGCAGCAAGGGCAGCAGTACAGAGAGGCACCAGAGGAACCAGAGCAAGGCCGTTGGCAGTGCTCAGCGAGGAGCACGCCTGGGGCAGGACCGTGGCACAGACTGGCGAAGCTGGTACACAGGTCGTAGTGGTTGACGGGTCACTGGTAGTAGTAGTCGGGGGTTCAGTAGCAGTGGTAGTAGTAGTCGGGGTTTCGGTAGCAGTGGTAGTATCAGTGGTAGTATCACTGGTAGTAGTAGTCGGGGTTTCGGTAACAGTGGTAGTAATAGTTGGGGTTTCAGTAGCAGTGGTAGTAATAGTCGGAGTTTCGGTAACAGTGGTAGTAATAGTTGGGGTTTCAGTAGCAGTGGTAGTAATAGTCGGAGTTTCAGTAGTAGTATCAGAGGTGCTGGTGTCTGTTGGTTGCGTAGGGCAGACCGTACTAAAAGGCAGGCTTGATCAGTCCATGATCTTATTCTCAATCATACTTCGACATTACTTACATAGTATTGGTCTCATTCTCCGTGCTATCAAAGGTGAGAACGGTGTCAATGACACCTGGTGCGCCAGTGATAGTCGCCACAACATTGGGAGCTAGGGTAACGGGGCCGTTGGTGGGAAAGTAGCCAGTGACACGGATAGGCTGCTCAACGACTATTTCAGTTGGAGCAATGTCAATGGTCATGGTGCCAAAGGGGCAATAATCTTGACATGGAGCATCTTGGCGCTTCTGAAGCGCCCCGAGCAGCGTGAGGCCCAAAGCCTTGGGGGTCATGATGCCGAAGTTATGAACGGAAGAACGTAACACGGAGGAGCTTGAGAAAAGATTGCTTCTTCTTTCAATGAAGAACCGAAATATCAGAAGTTAGTCACTGGCTGGCGTGAGACTGTTTATAGTCGACAACAGGAACCCTAGTTACAGTACGGGTACAAGAGCGTTTCCTAGCCTAGCCTTGACAAAACCGACTTAAATAGAGTTCAAGCCAGGAATGATACGTTGACGCCGCTTTCTTCAGCTTTTGAATTAATTTGGATTCATATTCGACAGGACTTGCCTCATTCCGGCGCGGACAGAGAGGGTAGGTGAGTCGAGACCTCTCAGATGCTTGCCGGATCTGCTAAGGCAGCTCCAGAAACAACGCGCCGTCATCACTCAACACTAGCTCGTTTGGGTCAATGAATCAGCTTAAACTTATCACAGGTCACAATTCTATCTATATCGCTTACCATAATTCCTTTTTATAACAGAGTTTTCTTGTTCAAGCCCACTCACACCTGCCAATGTCTCGGCAAGCTCGAATTCTAGACCACAGCCACAACAACACCAATCCAAAAGCGACTCAAATAACAAGAGCTCTATGACTTAGCTTTCAACCCGACTTTAGAAGAGTTAGCTTTAACTAACAGTCGTCAACCGTCAGCTAGTCATGGACTCCTGGCGCAGCAGAGCTCTTGTGCTACAAACCCCCCCATCCGTATAAGAATCTTTCTGCAGCCCATCATTCCGCCGTATGCTCGTTACACCCACCATCACTTTTGATTTTTCCAAGGTTTCTTACCTTTCTCCACCGCAATGCGCGTTCAAACCACTTCCGCAGCTTTTTCGCTGCTATTGAGCGCCGGGTATCTTGGCCTCGTCGACGGCTGCCCAACAACTGAGATTGTCACTCTTCCTACTGTCACAACTACAGAGACACTTCCTACTAGTACATTTACTGGAGGGCCTGTGCCAACAGGAGGTGATGGCAACAATCCTGGAGGCAACAATCCTGGAGGCAACAACCCAGGAGACAACTGCCCCTATGGCGTCTGTCCCGGTGGCAACAATCCTGGAGGCAACAACCCAGGAGACAACTGCCCCTATGGCGTCTGTCCCGGTGGCAACAATCCTGGAGGCAACAACCCCGGAGGCAACAATCCTGGAGGCAACAATCCTGGAGGCAACAACCCAGGAGACAACTGCCCCTATGGCGTCTGTCCCGGTGGCAACAACCCGGGAGACAACAATCCCGGAGGCAACACTCCCGGTGGAAGCAACCCCGGCGGCAGCAACCCCGGAGGAAGCAACCCCGGTGGCGACACTCCCGGTGGTAGCAACCCCGGTGGCGACACTCCTGGAGGCAACAATCCCGGAGGCGACACTCCCGGAGGCGACACTCCTGGAGGCAACAATCCCGGAGGCAACAATCCCGGAGGCGATAATCCCGGCGGCGACTGCCCCTATGGCAACTGTCCCGGTGGTAGCAACCCCGGCGGCGACACTCCCGGTGGTAGCAACCCCGGTGGCAGTAATCCCGGTGGCAGTAATCCCGGTGGCAGTAATCCCGGTGGCAGTAACCCCGGAGATAACTGCCCCTATGGCAACTGTCCCGGTGGTAGCAACCCCGGAGGAAGCAACCCCGGTGGCAACACTCCTGGAGGCAACAATCCCGGTGGCAGTAATCCCGGTGGCAGTAATCCCGGTGGCAGTAACCCCGGAGATAACTGCCCCTCTGGCAATTGTCCCGGAGGAAGCAACCCCGGCGACAGCAACCCCGGCGGCAGCAACCCTGGGGGAAGCAACCCCGGAGAAAGCAACCCCGGTGGCGACACTCCTGGAGGCAACAATCCCAGCGTCAACTGCCCCTCTGGCAATTGTCCCGGAGGAAGCAACCCCGGCGGTAACACTGGAGACAATGGTGGCAACGGCTCTGGCAATGGAACCGGGTCTGGCTCTGACAATGACACTGACACTGGCTCTGGCTCTGGCTCTGGCTCTGGATCTGGTGAGGGCAGTGGCACCGGCTCTGTATCCGGCTCTGTATCCGGCTCTGGTGATGGCAGTGGCACCGGCTCTGGATCTGGCGATGGCTCTGGTAGCGGGATTGGGTCTGGATCTCCTTCCCCATCTGACTCGGGCTCTGGAGCTCCTGTCACTGGCAGCGCGGCGCGCTACCAGACAACGGGCGCCTACTGCGTGCCATTGGTGTTGGCTGTTGCCACCATGTTCTTTACCTTCTAATAGTCTAGCTTTACTTAATATTTCTTAATGTCAATTTCTAACGTCTCGTTTTTACATACCAAACCGTCCTCGCACACGTTTGCCGCATTTCCGACTTGTACACACAGTTGCGATCCATGGGGTTTGCCCGCGATCGGCGAGGTCTTGGCCAGACCTGTCAGATCGTACGGTGGCACCGGTGGCCAGGGGAAAGCTTAACGCCAGGCTGAAGTGCAAGTAATGCAGACGGGGTCTAAAAAAAAGCCATCTCACCCATTGCCCACTAGTTATTATTAGAGAAGGGCTGTGTGGAGATGGTTCCGGCCCGCAACCCAGTTGTGACAGCTAGCCAACTTCGGCGGGAAGAGTTACATATTGTCCTCCACAAAGCTATTCGTACGCTGCCTCCTAATTACCAGGTACCAGACAATGCGGGCACGTGCCGAAGGTGACATGTCATCTCGGGACGGCAGAAGAAAAGTCAAATATCGTAACCCCAGTGCCATCTATCCTGTTGCAAGTCTCTTCCGCACAACTAACACACCAAGTTTCACAGGCATCGCAGTGTCCATCATTGACACGTGCATAGTTGTCAAGAATTAACTTTTTCGAAACGGATCGTCATTACATTCATGCATCTCGATGGACTGCATGCGATTTAGCCTTATGCACGATAAGCTCACCCCGACATGTCATCCGGTATAATCCTTGCCTCATTCAAAGGCAGGAACAGGCAAGGCAGCCGCTTGTCCGAATGCAGTGTTGATGGGTTGATGGGCCGGCGCCTTTATAATTTAGCCCTCAATCCATTGCCAAAACGCTTGACCGGCAGGCCACGAAGCTAACTCAATATGCTGGCCCAACAACTAGCTCGCTCATGCTGATGCCCTCGTGTCTCCTTGTGGCACAATGCATTCTGCTTTCGTTGCTAAAACAGCGAGACCGTAGACTGCCGGAAAGAGCCCAGCCTTAATAGAGTCCCAACGCCATGGTTGAAAATCAAGCGACGAGAAATCTCTGATGTAGAGACTCGCACCAGTAGCATGCCAACGCGCCACTTGAGCGCCACTACTGAGACAAAAGGGACGGAGACAACTACAGGCAACAATGGCGTTGCAGGTCATTGTCTCAAACCATAATATCGTTAACTATCGTCTCATAGTATCTTTGTGTTTGAAACACGCGAAAGTCGAATATCACTGACGATTAAGATTCAGTGAAGATCGTGGGAGTGCCTTTTTCGCAGTCTTTTTTTTTTTTCGCCTTTCCATTCTCACAACCCTTTTATGAAAACCATCCTTGTCCAAACGCCGCATTTCAGCCCGCGCAGAATAGGTTAGTCAATTTGGTCGGATCCGGCCAGAGCTCGCAAGCCGGCGTATCCTTTTAGCCCTGGTGCCTTGTACGGTACCCGTCGTCGCCCTTTTTGTTTATTGCCAACCTCGAGCGCCTCATCGTTGGAGGCACAACACTAGCAACATTTAGGTTTGGTCCGCCTCGTGCTGACTGCAATTTGCACTGAAAACGCCACGGCGCCATCGTGACAAGGCCCAACGAGGAGGCGGTCATGAGCGTTCATCCTAATGCGGTGAAATCTGACAGGCATCCGCTTTACTAGGCGACCTCCCAACATCACCGAGATATCACGGGCAGGCCAGGATTCCTGACGTTCCTACGTTTACTACATGGAGGCTTGAACTTTCTCCTGAGCTAGTAACTATGGCTAATAGCTTTTCAGCTGGCCAATCGACGCATCATGGCTGTCGACTTGTAAGTTGAGCAAATAATAGCAACTGTCACTCGCTCGATGCTTGCGTCCACGGGCCGCTCATGATTCACCGGCCTCACTCCTTGAACGGACTTGGTCAAGGCCCACTTGCCGTGAGACTCTTTGTGAAAAGTGATAGTTTTGCGGGAGAAATTGCAACCGAAAGATTAGACTTTCGGTACTGCACGAGCCGGCAACACGCCCGTTGTGTTGACCCCGCCTGTCCAATGTTAGTATTCGTATAAGCTGTCAGATACGGGGTTACAGGCATTCCCAATCGAGCCATACTCGCAAAGGTAAAGATCGAGGTCATGGAGGGAGTATTTCCAACGTCGACGCAGCCTGCCGTCCAGGGTAAGCGAGCATGTCAAGATGTCATGACGTCAACATCCAGTCTGAAAGACGCTTTGTGATGTATGACCTCATTGATGGAGTTTGAGTGTGTTAAATCTTGGGTGTATATTGCCTCAATACGAGGCATTCTAGATATTCGACCGAAAATTTGCTCCATGACATTGTCGGCAGCTGCTTGCCATGTCTCGATGTGATGACTACGTTTACCGAGACAGGGGAGCTGTTGTAAGACACGAAGCCGAGACAAAAGACTGAGACCGGAAGCTGAGAAAGAAACCCGAAATTTATAAGTTAGAATATACAACCTTGATGAACAATCTATTTTGCCCTCAATAGACTTTTGGTAATGTTGTGTCACACCCAACAAGCTGAGATGAAGCCAGAGTGTCGCGTTGATCCAATTCGTCACCATGACCGGAATCACGAGACAACAAACAATGACACCCAGCCGAGGATAGCTAGGCTTCGGTGGGTTGCTTGAGCCTCGGCTACCATCTGACGTCAAGCTGTATTCGTACTGATAAGTTCGGAAGCAATGGACAGGGGTCTAAAAAGGCGGCAGACGGCGGCTCGACATACCAGCAATGCCGATCATTTAATTTCCTTGCCAACTCCAAGCTAGAAATAGATTCCAAAACATTTGTAGGGCGGCCTTTGTCATCTTTCTATGCGCCAAGTCTCATTGGTAGAATACTTGAATACGTACCCACGTTGCCACGCATCGCGATAGCTAGGTTACCTAGGTAGTGCTAGTGCTGCCCCTTGACCCCTTGCGCGACAGGTTGAAGGGTTGACAAGCAACATTTTTTTCCGTATTCACCAGCCTCCACCGTTGTCGCCACGTTTGCTGCCCCTCCAATTCACCAGTATGCACGCGCACACACTCATTGCTATCGCTTTCGTCAGCATTGCGTCCGCGCATGGCTCCCACGGTAGTGGTGCTCACGGCGGCACCTATGGCGAAGAGGCGCGAACAGACTACCCGGACTGGATGACGAGACACATGGCCGGTACGTCGAGCAAGCACGAGCACTCCGCTACCCCTCTGCATACTGTGCAGTAATATCGTACTTGGATGCCAACACTGACATTTCTCGTCTCCCACGCACGCAGAGGAACACGGCATGGCCATTTTCGACTCCGTGTCCTTCTTCACGCTCCACGACTTCGACAGCGACGGTGTCTGGGAGAGGGAAGAGATGCAGCGCATGTACGGGCTCATGGACCCGAGCAACCGGGACGTCAGCGACGACCGCCGCGAGGAGGCATACCGGACGCTGCTTGGGCAGCTCGATGCCAACAATGATGGCTTGGTCTCGCGGGACGAGTTTGCCGCCTTCATCCGCGACGGCAAGACACTGCCCGACCTGGGCTTCGGGCCGGGCCACCACGGCGACGACGAGTACGAGTACGAAGTCCATCACTGGAACAAGTACCACAACGAAGACACCAAGCTCGAGGACCTGACACACCCCGAGGATATCGAGCATTTCAAAAAGCACGAGGAACTGGAGGATGCCGAGGAGAGGCAGCAGGCCATGGACAAGCTGTCAATCGTCGAGGCCAACATCCCTGCCAAATTTTTGCGCGTGCAACAATAGACTGCCTGTTGCAAGATGTGTCTTATTCGACCATGTTTATACTGCTTACATACTGGTGTTTGGCGGGCTGAGATGCAGAGTTGGAGTTGGGGTGAATTTATTGCCATGATGTGGTTGTTGACGCCAAAGATGGGATATGAAGAGACGATTTGGGCGCAGAGAACTACAGCGGCCATGTGCCGTGTCACGCTTTTGAATATTTGTACAACTATTTGGGCTCCCTCGGGCGGAGGGGATAAAGGGATAGACGCCTAGATGTCTAGATCTGCGATGTTGCGATACATACGTCAAAGACACAGTGCCATACTCCTGGCGCAAACGTTTTTACCTGTTCCACATGACTGACCGATACCTCGCGCGAAGTGCTCTGGGCCCGATTCCACTGCCTGAATCGCTCTTCAATATCGGCCTTGCGGGCTGCAATGTCATGCACACCGACGTTTTCGTGCAAATGCAACCAAGTCTGCAAAGTCGTGCTTCGCCTCGCCATGTTCCAAGCAGGCTCCCATGTCGGCTCGCTCGTTGGCAAGAATCCGCCGTTGATGTGTGCAATGCGCCTACCCACCCCCCTTTCTTGTAGTCGTAGTATCTTGCCCTGTGCCAGCTGATTGTCCTCCAAGAATACGATAATCTGCTCGCCGCCTTCGAGCACCTCCTCAACAGGTTGCGCAAGATCTGCCGGGTCAGATATCACCCTGACACTCCATCTGTTCGCACGCGCACCTCGCCGTAACCCTTCGACGCTCCACGGGTTAATCTCCCAGCACAAAACACGCATCCCGAGCGCGGCATACGAAAAGACAAAGTAGCCGATCCCACCGTACAAGTCTACCGCCCATGACGGATCCCCAGACGCTGATTCTGAGCGCTCAAACTCCAGAAGCCTGGCCTTTTCCTTCACATTACCACGACTGAACATGGTCCACCTAGGTGCCCATGTCTGATGTATGCCGTTCTGCTTTGTCGAGACCCAAAGCGCCTTTTCAAAATCTTCCGTTGTTGGGGTTTCGCTGGCAGTATCAGAGGGGCCAAAGTCGCCGTGGAGCATTCGCAGACCTGTAGGACTGCGTAAGACATTCTCGTCGCTCGATTCACAACTCTTTTGAAGCGGTATTCCTTCATTGATTGCCAAATTCGTCAGCGGGCTCTTGGCGACCAACGACAACTCTTTGAGCAGCCGTGTCCACAAGGCTGCGCTAGTTTCTTTTGTGCATGCTTTCAAAGTATTGATCCATATGGGCTTGCTGAAGCTGCCCGAAGGAAGAAGTGCCATTGGCTCATAGATTGTAAATCGTTTTGGCGCAGAACACAGCAAACTGTCTCTCCAAGCTCTGGCTTCTTCCTCGCCGGGCGGCTGCTGTCCCATCAGCCACGACTGTACAGCCGCCTGGATCGGATTGTGAGGCTGCTGTTTCGGCATTTTGAGAAAATGATACAGTGAAAAAGAAACAGAATGTGTAGTGGTCACATTTTCTTTTGTATAGCTTTGGGCGTTGCCAGGGTTTACTGGATGCAGATTGTAGATTGACGCTACATCAGAATTTCCTAGTGTGGGCGGGGATATACCTGTTTGAGACGGGTCCGCCAACGCCCGTCGCAGCAATGGACGTCAACCAGGGTTGGAAAAAAGTCAGTGACTATTTTGATGACTGGTGAGTGACTGGAAAAGTGGGGCTGACTGAATGATTTTAGTCAGTGGCTGGTCAGTGGTAGTCAATAGTCACGGTTACTATAACTAAAGTCAGTTATAACTACTAGTTATTAACTTTAGTTATTTAGTTATTAAGTTACTTTTAGGACCCTAAATAAATAAATAAATAAAAGTAACTAAAAGTAACTACTTTAATATAATTAATTAACTAAAATAGTTATTAACTTTTTAACTTTATATTCTAAGATAATAAGTTATATTATACTTAAAAAGATTTATTATAATATTATAATATTATTATAATTATTATATAGTTATATCTTTATAAGTAGAAAATAGCGTATAACTATATTAAGCCTAATCTAGTAATAAAGTTAGAAAATAACTTATTAGATAATTAAAAGCACTTAAATCTACCCCTAGATAATATTAGCTTAGAGCTACTTTACTAGGGGTAGTTATAGTAGCTAATATACTACTAGAGATACGCCTAGATATATCCCTATAACTAAACTATACTATAGTAAGCTTAATATAGTTATAATTAGATAGAGGATAAGATCTAAGAGAGAAATTATTAATAAGCTTCTTTTTTTA
The DNA here is from genome assembly GCA_037289395.1 of Beauveria scarabaeidicola. NCBI lineage: Eukaryota > Fungi > Ascomycota > Sordariomycetes > Hypocreales > Cordycipitaceae > Beauveria > Beauveria scarabaeidicola. The sequence continues at coordinate 6,334 of JAEIJG010000332.1, read as the reverse complement.
ATTAAGGATAAATATAAAGATTAAGTAAAGAAGTTATAGTTTAAATATAAATAAATATAAGCCTAAGGTAAGGCTAGGATAGTTTTAGTAAGAATAAATAACTTAATTAGCTAAAAAATAGTATAAGCTATTATTAAAGAAATAATTACTTAGATACTAAAAGAGAGTTAAAGTACTAAATAACCTTAATTATTATCTTAAATATAGTCTTATACTAAAGTAATAATAATATAAGGTTAGGTTAGCCTTAAGGTAAAACTAGTCTTAATAAGGTATAAGTAGGAGTTAATTATTAATACTAAAGAATATACTTAGGAGGTTAAAGACTACTCTCTATAAGAGGTTATTATAGTAGTTAATAAGGTAATCTAAGTAAATACTATAATAGTAGTATATTACCTCCCTTTAAGAGATATAGCCTTAACTTTTTATTAAGAAGTAAAGAAATATACTAAAGATAAGCTTTAGGTAAAGGTTACTTTTAGGCCTAAGATAACCCTCTCTTAATAAATCTATATTATAATAATAAAGGTAGTCTTACTTAGTAAGATTCTATAAAATACTTTTAACCTTATAATAATACTTTTAGCCTTTAATAAAGTAAATATTATTATAATAAAAATATATTACCCCTAGTTTAAGTTTAGAATAAGGGCTTTAATAATTATTAAAACTTATAATATAAAAATAATAAATTATATTTATAAATAAAGAGTCTTCTTTAATTCTTAAGTATTTTAATATAAGCCCTTCTTAAAGATAATATAACTCTTATAATACTTCTAATACTACTAGTATAACTATATAAGTAGGTTCTACTAGAATAAGGAATAATATAGTTAGTATACTTACTAGACTTATACTAGAACTAAGCTATACTTAGCTAAAAAAGATAATAAGAGGGAATTATATTTTAATTATAAAAATAACTACCTAATATAGTCTTAGGACTACCTTATAATATAATAATACTAGGGCTAAACCTAAGAGATATATTACTTTAAACTAATATAATTTAAAAGCTATTACCTAAGCTTAAATAAAAAGAGACCCCTAAGGTCTTTAAGAGTATTATTACCCTTAAAGAGAGCTAAGAGTATATAGTACCTAAGAGGGTGTCCTCTAGGACTCTCCTTATTAGCCTTAGTCTAAAGACTCTTCCTTATATAGACTAATATATTAAAATTTAACTTTATAAACCCTAGAGTAAGGTCTATAGGCCTAGTATTATTAACTATTTTATAATATAAAAGTATTATATCTACCTTAGGAGAAGATAGGGTTAGGTAAGTATTATTATTAGCCCTAGTACTTAAGGAATATAATTACGCCTAAGGGGACCTACTCTTACCTCTATTATTATTACTAATAACTATAGAGTTAATCTAAGATATAGTTATAACTAACTTAACCTAGCCTAGATAATTAAATAAAGATTTTATTATAGAATATTTATAAAGATAATAATAATATCTAGCTAACTCTTTATTAAGAGAATAGTTATAATATTATTATAATCTAGGAAGTATTACTAAGTAGTCCTCTACCTACCCTTATCTTAGTACCTTATTAGCGCTTATAAAGAGGGGGAAGGGTAGTTATATATATATATAAAAAGATTAAGAAGTTATTATAAAAAGTTATAGTTAGAAAAGATATATATTATATTAAATTCTTTATAAACCCTCTTATCCTTATAAACTTTTATACTAAACTAAGTATTAACCTATATAAGCTCCTTTATAATATCTAGGTAGAAGAGGCCCCTTAAGTAGTAGTTAAAGACTTTAACCTTTATTACCCCTCTTAAGATCTTTATAATAAGAAATCTATATTTATAAATAATATAATTAAAACCCTTACTAGTATTAGGACTATACTAGTTATACCCCTAGGGATAATAATATAGTTTTACTATAACTACTATATAAGTACCCTAGACTTACTCTAGGCTTTATTAGTCTTATAAGGTAGGTATATAACCTTAGATTAAAACCTAGCTAGGTTAGATTATATCTTATAATTATTAGAACTCTAAGCCTACTAAATAAAAGAGAAGAGGCTAATAAAGAAATAAGGAATAATTAATATTACCTTTATATTAGTAAAGGTATTAGCTTAACTCCTAGTTATAACTAAGACCTTAATAATAACCCTAATAGAGGTAGAGATAGCCTATAAGAAGTTTATAATAATAATAGAAGATATTATAAGAAAAGCTATCTTTAAGATAAGTCTTACTTAGGTCTAAAAGCTAGAGTAATAAAACTAGGTAACTAGCTAAGTAGTTACTATAATAAAGAGATTATAAAGAAAGGCCTAGAGGTTAAGAAATAAAGTTAACTAAGAAGCTACTTATAATATAAGAAAGACCTAAGCCTAGGCCTTAGCTAAAGTATAAAAGACTACCTAAAGAATATATCTTAACTTACTAAGAGATACTTTAGTACTATAGAAGTAATATAGGTAAATAAAAAGATTTATTATAGGCTATATAGTTAATATAATTCTAAAGCTAGCTTAGCTAGGCTAAGACTCTTTAGTATAGTTAAGAGAGGAAAAGGTAGAGGTACTAGCCTAAAAGTTCTTCCTAGCCCTAGTAGCTATTAAGCCTAATAAGACCTTAGATAAGGAATAAAGTATTTTTATTTATATATAAGATATAACTAATATCCTTATAGCTATTACTATAAGTAAAGTAAAAGATATATTAGGAGGTTATATAGTATAGAACGCCCTAAGCCTAGATAAGGTCCTATATAAACTCCTAAAGGCCCTAGGCCCTTTACTTTATAAAGCGCTAGTAAAGATCTTTAATATATCTCTATAGACTAGGTATTTCTTAATATAATATTAGTTTAGTACTACTATAGTCCTCTAGAAACTAAGGAAGACCCTAGATAATCTTTAAATAATAAGAGGATAGTATCTAATAACCCTTCTTAATATAACTAATAAGCTTTTTAAAAAGATTCTTATTACTTATATTATAATTATAATAGAAATATACTAATTTCTATTAGAAGGATAAATAAAAAATTAAAGATAAAGGTTAATAGAAATAATAATAATAGTAATAATTAAGCTTATTTATATAATATAAGCTTATAGTAGAGTAATATTATTTTTATAACTAGATATAGCTAGTATCTTTAATAATATTAACTATAGACTACTTATTTAAGAACTTTATTACCTTAGTTACTTAGAGTAGACTCTTAACCTCCTCTAGTCCTTCTTTAATAATAAGATAAATTAGCTTTATATTAATAGTAGTCTTATAAAAGAAAAAGTAGTCTAATAAGAAGTTCTTTAAAGCTTACTACTATCTCTTATTCTTTTTATCCTCTTTATAACTTTACTTTATAAAGCCCTTAACTAAGCCCTAGGCTTATATATAGTTAGTTTTATAGATAATATAAATGTTAGATAGTAGCTAGTATAAAGGAAGTGATAAAGAAGATCTTAATAAATAGCTATATTATAATAGTATAACTCTATTATTTACTAATAAGAATCCCCCTCGCTAAGTCTACACGGGGACCTCACGGCTTTATAGCTATATCCTCCCCTATTATATATAGACCCCCACTATCTCATAATGCCGAGGTTCCTAGCTTCCTAGCCTTATAGGCTTATAACTATATTCTCTTACTTATAACATAGTTATATTATAATAGGCTACCCTCCCTTCTATCTCCTCTTTTTATATCTCCTCCCTTATCTAAGGTAAGGCTTATTTTCTTATATTAAGCTCTTTAGCCTTATTTATAGTACTTATTATTATTATATATATATTAGTTATATATAAGTATACTAACTATATTAGGCTTATAAATAGCTTTTTCCTTATTAATACTTAATAAATATATAGCTTATATATATAATAAATTTCTCTTAGAATAGCTCTTTTTTATAATATATCTAATTCTCTTACCTTTTATCTATTATTCTTATTAATTACCCTACTATATATTACTTAGGCGTAGCCTTTTCCTTATAAGCTCTTAATAGGCGTATAGCTTATATATAATATAAGTTATACTCTAAATAGCTCCTTTAATATAATAATAGCCTCTTTTAATACTAAATTTACTTATTATTATACCTTTATAATCTCTATAAAAGGCATTTCTTACCCTCTCTTCTTTCCTTCTTTTTTCTTTTCTTTAGCTAACTATTCTTTTTATAAGTATACCCTTACTATATACTATACTTATTACTCTCTTATAGTATTCTTTTCTTTATTTAATTACTAACTTTTTATAGAGTCCTCCTTACTTTTTCCCACTCCTACACTATATATTCTCCCTACCTCTATTCTATATTAACACTACGCGCTAGTTGCTAACCCGTGAATAGTAATTCTATATATAAAAATTTTTTTTTTAATAATATATTAGTTTTCTCTTCTTTATTTACCGCTTTTTTACTATATAGTTATTACTTATTTACTACTAATTTACTACTAGGTCTAGTAAGAAATAACCTTAGTTATTAGTAGAGGAGAAGGTAGCTAAGGTATAGGCACTACTAGTAGTGTCTAGTAATAAGTAAGTTTTCCTATATAGTTATTATATACTTATTACTAACTAGCTACTAGATTTATAATCTTATATAACTATTATTATATAAAATAAAGTACTATAGGCTAAGATAACTTAATATATAAGTACTAGTAGATATTAGGTATATCTCTTACTTTCTAGCTATATATTCCTTACTAATCTCTTACTTAGATACTAAGTTATCTAAGTATATATTCTACTTATATAATAAGAAGTTATACTTACTAGTATAGCTTAGCACTTATAAGGTTACTATATACCTCTAGCGTGTTCTATTACCTACCTCACTATAAGACTAGGTATAATTATAATATTCTCTCTCTTAACTTATAACTAACTTACTAGGCTACTATAGAAGTAATATAGCTTTAGCTATAATAACTACACTTAAAGTAAGCCTATAAGGTAGCTAATAAGAATAAGCCTATAGCTTATAAGTATATACTAGTTATATACTAGATAGTAGAGGCGTATACTACCTAAGTATAGGCATATATGGCTATATAAATTACTTAGGTAAGTCTTTTCTCTCTTACTATATATTCCCTACTAACCTATTACTAGTTTACTTATAGTATATTAGCGGTAGATATTACTATATATAATAGTATTATTACGGAGATAGGTATAATACCCCCCTTATACTAGGATAGTGCTAATAGTGCTATAGAGCCCTTTACTCCTAAGTAACGCGCTAGTTATATACTCTTTATATATACTCCCGCTAGTTAAGTAGCTAGAGTTTATATTTTACTTTTTTTAATAAATTAATTTTTTAGTATAAAGGTAAGTTATTATAGTCTTTTTACTCTTCTACTACTACCTTTTTATAATTATCTTTATATAGAGGTCTTCTTTATATTATATAAGTATATTATTATCTATAAAGTTAGATCTCTTTAGTTATAAGTTTTCTACCTTATTATAACCTTATTATTTAACCTAGAATAAGCGCCTCTTATTTTAATATTTATAAGCTATAATTTACTTAACCTTATATATATTATCCTTAATTATAATATAATTTTATTATATAACTAATACTTCTTTATAGCTTATATATAGTTCTAAGCTTATAGTATTAAATATATTATAGATTTTTATTATTAGTAGTAGCTAAAGCTTAAAGGCTAAACCACTAGTTCTTATATATTACTTAATTTAGTATAGTCTAATATACTTTATTATAAGTTTTTTACTTAGTTATTATAAATTAAGGTTCTTTATAAAAAATAAAATCTAGTTATTAACTTTAAAGTTATACCCTATCTACTTATAATTATATTACTTCTTTTACGCCTTATAGCTTTATTATAGCTATTTTATAGTGTATTCGCGAGTCTTTCTAAGTTCTTATATACACTCCTTTACTTAAACGTTAGGCTATAATAGGTAGCCTTCTACTCCTAGTAATTCTAGATACTTACCACATAGTAAATACACTAGGACTATACTTATTATATTATATAGGCTTATATTATATACTAATTAGGCTATTAGTAGCTTTTTAATCTAATTATCTTATTCCTTATTATAAAAAGCGTATAAATAATACTTTAAAACCTAATTCTACCTCTCTATCTAACTATCTATCTATAGGTAAAATATAACGCTTAAACGCCGCTTATATATAAATAAGTGGTAAAGACTTTACTAGAACCCTAATATAAAAATTAACCTATAATCTAAGATAATCCCTTATAGTATACTATAGTATATAATAACTTCTTTAAGTATAATATTAGTAAGGCCCTTACTTATTAGCT
>JAEIJG010000331.1:0-32600 GCA_037289395.1 Beauveria scarabaeidicola | reverse complement strand
TTTACTTTAATTTCTACTATTTTATAGCTATATGAAGATGGTGAGTTAAAGTGGGGCAAAAAAGTAGATGACCAGTCGCTCATTTCATTACCAACCCTGGAAAGAAGGCTTTTCTTGATGGTCTAGGCGATTTTCGGTGCAAGGGCACACAATAAAAGGAATAACATTAAGGATAAAAGTATTCGTAACGGGCGGTGAGTCGTCTGTTGTACACAATTGCTCCGCCAGGCCTAAAAGAGTTAGGTTAGGTAGTTACCTGTGGGTGGTGCCGTGGTCGCACAGAGCGCCTTGTAGGCTAATTTTTACAGTGGAGGAGGAGAAAGAAAATTGGCCCTTTGGCCGCACAGTGCGACTCGTGGCAACTCGGGCCACCGAAAGCGGGCTTGCTGCACATGCAGTGAGGCATTTCCCTCTGGAAAAAACCGCTGTGGGATGCCTATTTTTTGTTTGTTTTATTAGTGGTGCTGTTTGTTCCGAGGCCGTACGGTGCTGCGCACAGTGTAATGGGCTGCCCTTCACACAAGGTTGGCCGACCGATGGCTCGTCAGAGAGGCGAAGGAAAAATTTAAAATCCAGTTGCCAGCAGTCGCAGTATTATTAAGTTCTGCAAGCAGGTGATGCAAGACTCCACAGCGCAATTCTCCAACGAACCGTCTCTGGCAAGTGTGTTTTTCTTGGGATTGGCATCAAGACGCGTCGCTGTGAGGCGATTCGAAAAGGTTGACACCGCCCACCTGAAGGCTGAAGCGCAGCGCATTTGTAGCGGTGTCGCCCGCTGAAGTACCTAATAGTGCTGTGGGCCATTAGGTATGTGACCCGCGGTGTGCCCAGCAACAATAGGTAGGTAGTGAATAATCAAATCTGAAACAAAAAGAGAAAAGAATCAGAGATCAATTAGTCACTATTCGCAAAGATGCAAAGATGCAAAGCTTATTACATACGAATAGCGCTGGTTCTATTCACTGTGACTGATGCATTGATAATACACCAGTCAGTGCTTCAAGCCTCGGCTGGCGCCGTCAGCAACTTGACTTGCTCTTTGAAAAATAACAGCAGGCCTGTGCCTCGAAGACAAGCACTAAAAATCAAAGCAGTGCCCGGCTTCCCCCTAGCGGCAGTGCAGGCACTGCCCCCTAACAATCTCGCACTGTGGTCTGTTTGTTCCAGCCAAGCCCAAATGAGCATCTGGCCAGTGGCGGTCACTGCGACATGTTGTACACTTTTTTCTCTGGGTGGTGCTTTGTGTGGTGCCACCCGCCCACCTAAACAGTCCCGCGTAATATTTATTTCCCAGCGTACCAGTTATTACTGGCAGTACCTCGTCTTCTCGTAAGTCCACTACCGCCAATACAGGTATACTGCTACCATCACAAATCATTAAGCATTTTTTTTCTCTCTATCCTCTTTAATTTTTTCTATACCTACGGCGCTATTTAGGAAGCATCCACCAGCTCGCAGCCCACAACTGCACACACCCAACAAACTGGAACCTGCCACAGTGCCACCTGCCTTGGTGCCCACCAGCCCTGTCGCCAGGCTGCGAGTCCGTCGCCTGCCAGCTGCCCACAGCCAATATATCCTCCGGGCCTAGCATACATTTGTCGTCCCGCTTCTCGACTCGCCCTCTTACTTACCTGCCCGTTTGCCTCTTTGTCGTCTCTTTTTTCCCCCTTCCTTCTTCTTCACCTTCATACCTCGATAATCCTCCAACAACGTCTTTTCAATCTTTGTCTTACTGCTCGTCCGCCACGACTGTATCCTCTCTCGCTACCTCTTCTGCATCTCTCTGCCAAGGCCACTCACACAAGATTGATTAACCTTTGCCGTTTCGGGGCCCGCCTGCAAGCAGCACCAGCAGCAGCAAGCCCACCACCAGTCTCAGCCTGCTCCCACCTATTTACCAAGGCGCAACCAGAAAGAATCCCCTCTTGCCCACCACCATAGCCACCAACGGAGTCAGTGAATAGGTAACTCTATCCTCACTGACCTATCCCGGCTCCCGCGCGCTCTCGCCACTGCTGTGACCCGTCCGGGCTCAACGTCATTTCACCTGCCGCCAAGACTTTTGCCTCTACCGTCTTGCCCTCAACCACGACCACAGGCCATTTCTTAGTTGCTCTACATCATCTCAATTTCTTCTTGGCGACTGGCCGAAGGAGTCATTTCCAGCCCTCACGGCGCCTTGCCATCACACCTTGACCCGCCTCTCATTCACAAAACTCACAACTACTCCTACTGGCCTTTGCGTTGACGATGACCGTTTGTGCTTTATAGCACAACCGTCCTCAGGGACACTTCCTACGCTTGTACAAAACAACCTGCTCTTTCTCAAGTTTGTAGAGGCATTGTACTGGCATACAAGTCTCGTCCGCTCTACGCATCACCAACGCAGCAGTTACTCGGCTACCAGCCATACGCTCTCGAGGCGCACTACCACTACACGCTTTTTGACACCAAGGAAAGACGCCTTCTGCGGTTTCTTGTGTCGTTGATCGACCATCTTTTCTGGAACATCATAAACCATTACAAAACACGTCATGAATTGCTCAGATACAACCATACAGGCTCCCGCCTGGGCCACCCAAACAACAGAAGAGGATGACCTCGATGAGCCTCCCGAGTTACGGCTTGACCACCCTCAGCCTCAGCAGTTTCACAGATCTGCCATTCGCCGACCCTCTGAGCAACCCTCACTCCTCACCAAGGCATTCAAGGAACAGGACCACGATGATTTCCGTGAGCCCCCCCGCTCTATCCTCACCACCGGCGGTCAGCGTCGTCGCTCCATGGCCAGTACTGTCAGCATCGCCTCTACTGCCGACCTCACCAGCGACACTGGCATGACCAGTCCTTCTCGCACCAACACGCCCAGCCCGCCTATTCCTGAGATGGCCATGCTTCGCCTCAACCGTCATGGTTTCCGTATCAGCCCCAATGCTGTCGCGCAGAGCCATACCACCGAGGGACAGGTCCAGGAAACACCCAAGGAAGCTCCTCGCAAACGCTGCATCCAATTTGCCTGTGCCGCCAAGCCCCAACCGGACGCTGCCAACCCGGTCCCCGCTGAAAAGTTTACCGTGGCACAGGAGCCCCGACGCCCATGCATCCGCTTTGCCTGCCCACCCCGCCCTGCAGAGACTCAAAAAACACCCCCCAGACCTTCAGATTCTACTATTGCATCCACATCGCGTCCTGTTGCCGAGTCACCGTCCACTCCAAAGAAGGTCTCGGCTCTCTCAGCTGCCCTGGCTGCTAGTCCTGTTACCGTTCGCCGTCTTTCCAACATACCTCAGGCCACCAGGCCCAAATTCCTTCGCGCCAACTCCACGGACCTTGTCAAGGACTCTTCTCAGTTTCACGAGTTTGCCAGTGGCATCTCCCGTGAAGACGATTGGATCCGCCAGGACAATAACTCCAACATCCAGACCAAGCTCACCATCAATGACACTCTCTTCAAGGAAATCAGATTTCGACGCCTTGCTGATGAGGCTGAAGAGGAAGCTCTCCTAGAGGAGGAAGAAAATAAGAACAATGGTTCCCATGATGAGGATGACGAGGACGACTTAGGTGTTGAGGACGAGGAGGAGGATGGTGAAGAGGACGATGAAGAGGACGATGAGGCTGAGTATGAGGATGATGCGCATCTCGACCACTGCGACGGCTATTCCACTGACGAGGAAACTGGCTTCGCTGACTCTGACGACGATGAAGAGGATGAAAATATGATTCTATGGACTCCTAGTCACGGCAATGTCGTCAGTAACATTCCCAGCACTCTCCTCGCTCGTCGACCCTCAGCTGCTTCCCAACTCTCGGATTGCTCGACCATCTCGAACCGCAGCCGCAAGGCCGCCCGACGCTCCAAGCCTCGCAATATCCATCTGGACCATGACACCCATGATTTGCCCGACAGCACTGATTTTGTGTGTGGCACTTTGGATGAGGATCGGCCAATAGAAGAGGCGTACTTGTCTTGCCTCGCTGCTCGCCGAAATGAAAAGCTGCGCATCATCCCTCAGGACATTGACCCTAGTTTCCCAACATCAGATCCCGAGCACGACGACGACGACGATGATCGTCGCAATGGCAGCGAAGAAGCTTCTTGGATGCCTGCCAAGATGGATGGTGTCCATGACGAGGACAGATCCCGCCGTCGCAGGAAGAGTGAGCAGGCGTCGCCTCGCAAATATCACTCCCCCCCGCCCAAGCGACGCCTGTCGCCCGCTCCCAAGCCCCGTGCTCGGTCACCCAAACCTCTTTTCGATCGTCGTTCGCCCCGTCGCCTGCGCTCCCCTGCCCCTCGTGCTCTCACCACACCGCTTCAATCTCCCCACCAGGGTGAGCCTGCCCAGTTTAGGCTTGCGGGACGCCCCGACGTGACCCATACCAAGTCGCTCCCGAGGCCTACTGCTCTATTTCGTATGAAGTCACAACGTGCGCCCAAACGACAGGATGATGAGATACACGTTCGTGGCGCGGTTGATATCGTCAAGGGTCTTGAAAAGAAACGTCAGAGGCGCAAGGACAAGTTCAATCAGAAATATTGCAACAAGGCCCGGCGTGGTCAGATTCCTGAGCGAAAGACGCAACCCGGCCAAGGAGCTGAGCGCATGAAGGAGCTCGGCTTGCTCATGGCGGGTAAGAAGGATCCCGGCAACTATGTGCTCTCTGTCTAGGCGCACATGCTGCCTACGTTTTAACTGTTTCATAAGCTTCTGCAAGAAGCCCCGGCTTTGCTTGTTTTCCATCTTCGCATTTCACTTCGCATCGCATGGCGCTGGATAACTGGATGTCGCATACACCAGGTTGCTTACCATCTTTTATTCCTATTTCTCTTTATTCATGTCAATTTCCACGCACATACCTTTTTATATACTGGGCGCCGTTGGCGAAATCAATTTGTACATATCTTCTTCTTCATTCAGTCTTGGGACATAACATGGATATCGCTCGAGCACATTCGATTTCTCAGTCTTTTGCTTATTTATCTTCTTTCCTTTGTCTTGTTTGGCACTCACATGGATGCCCAATTATAGTATCGGGACATATTCACAAGACTGGAGTTTGGCAGCCACGAACGATATGAGAGTATAGAGAACTATTGAATCTATCTGCGAAAAGACTCGCCCTTTTCAAGAGCCATTCTTGGCTCTTGTGTTGATCAGAGTTGTCGAATTCTAGAGCGTCTTACAATAATCAATCACAATGACTGTTTCTTTGGTGGCGTTGGATTATGTGGCCTGATAAGCTAGGCAACAATACTTGGCGAATCGGACAGCAGTGCCACTAACTAGTTTAAGCAGTCAGCAAAACCAGAGGTAGGTAGCCAAATAATCCGCGCTACCTTATTCTTCCGAGGCAACATTCTCCAAGGCCTACCTAAACCAACCTAAGCTACCACGTATCCATCTCGAACCCAGCAACCTCCCTCCACCACCGCATCCCTACGGACCACGCATTAAAACTACCGACCGACTCAAATTCAACATGTGGATCGTGAACTGGTGTATGTCACTTGCTGTCTCTTCCGTCCTTCTTGCACGGCCAACAGCACTCCCGGATGTTTGGCCTATGGCCTACCTGGTCCGCCATGCCCCTTTAGGTGTTTTGCTTTTACTGACACGTGCGGCGGCGATGATGTAGTCTACGACGTCCTGTCGTCGCTTGGCCTGCTCAACAAGCATGCTAAGCTCCTGTTCCTCGGTCTCGACAATGCTGGAAAGACGACGCTTCTGCACATGCTAAAGGTTCGATGACGACGCCCGCCCTCTGCCTGATCTCGAATCGATGCCTGCCCGCGCGACTGCGAATTGGGAGCGCACCACATTCGATGAAGCGATGCCGAGATGTGTTGTTGGTATTAAGCTTGCTGATGACGAAATTCTTAGAACGACCGTGTCGCTGTTCTGCAGCCCACTCTCCATCCTAGTGAGTAGCCACGGACGTCGACCGCTGAAGCTGGGAAAACAAGACTAATGAATGAGTGCGTAGCCTCGGAAGAGCTTGCTATTGGCAATGTCCGGTTCACCACATTCGATCTGGGTGGTCACCCCCAAGGTAAGACTTGACAATTCCGCGTCGATCCCGTCCCGCGCCCCTCCCCCCCCCCCGCGGGCCAGCCGTCAAATCGCTACACAACAGAAACGCTGACCGCAGCGCGCCACGACCACCACAGCCCGCCGTATCTGGAGAGACTACTTCCCAGAGGTAAACGGCGTCGTGTTCCTCGTTGACGCCAAGGACGAGGAGCGCTTCGCCGAGGCCAAGGCCGAACTCGACGCCCTGCTCGCGATGGAAGAGCTCGCCAAGGTCCCCTTTGTCATCCTCGGCAACAAGATCGACCACCCCAGCGCCGTCCCCGAGGACAGACTCCGCCACGAGCTCGGCCTGTACCAGACGACTGGCAAGGGCAAGGTGCCTCTGGAGGGCATCCGCCCTATTGAGGTATTCATGTGCTCGGTAGTCATGCGCCAGGGTTACGGTGACGGCATCCGCTGGCTCTCCCAGTACGTCTGATAGTCGGGGCGGAAGAGTAAGGGAAAGAAGGAGCCATTTGTGCGATTAAGAAATGTTTTATGAGACCCAGCATTCCCCTTTTGGCGAAGTTTGGTAGTAAAAATCTATATTAATACTGGAGACATTACTCTGTCGCACCGGCATGTGGATTGCCCGTTGACTGCTTGTGAAGTTGAAAGCCGCAACAAAATGCCACGCGTAGTTTTAGCTTGTTCAAACCACAAGGATACTAGCGAGGACTCATTGATGACGAGGTTGCTAGAGAAAGTTGCGCCGGCTGGCCGTGCTGCTGCCGCTGTGTAGGTTCCCGCCCGACAAGGACCCGCTCAGCACGGAAGCTCCCCCAACAGAAAGTTATGTCACCCGACGTCATGGAGAGCAATCCAGCCGCTAAAACACATCGCTCGGGCTGCGAGATAGTCTTTATCCGACTTTCCCGACACTTTTTCTCATCACAGCGTTCACGCCCATTACATCAAACAGCATTCAAGACGTCTCTGCAATAGCCTTTTCAGTTGCAGTGTTCCTCATCCTCAACAACTGCCATGATTTGAAAGTCTCACCTCGTCTGGCGGGATCAACGACACAGCCATGTTGAGCAAAGACCGAGAAATGCTCAGGGCCAAGACGACCTCCTCCAAGACGACGACGACAACAAAAACAATAAAAGAACAAGCATCCTCGCCCCCGCTGGCGCCCGACTATGGCTTCCCCCCCGAAGCGTTTGACGTCTCGCGCCTCCTCGATGGCGACCGCGAATTCATCAGCCCCGACGACATTGCTGCGTTTGAGACGGCGCTGCAGGCACCCGATCACAGCGCCGCGCAGAACCCGGCGCAGAACCCGCAGCACGACGCGCTGCGCTCGCCCAAAAGCCCCGGCTCCTCTAGCATCACGCGGCGCGACTCGCAGAGCCTGAGCGCGGGCGGGGTCCCTGAAGACGACAGCGGTAGCGGCAGCGCGCTGGCGACCGCCGCAGCCGCCGCCGCCGCGAGTGGCGACTTTAAGAGTGACGTGGCAGTCGGCGGCCATGGCACATTTGTGACGGCGCAGAATGACTGGGCACCCATCAGCTCGCGGTTCTACCGCAGAAGCAAGCGCAAGCCGCCACCGCCGACGGCGGCGGCGGCGCCCAGAAAGAAGCGCAGGCAGGCGAAACGTGCTGTCGAGGGCCTGCTGGGCACGCGCAGCAAAGACGAGACGCGTGACGGGTACCTGTACCTGCTGGCTAAGTGGCCGTTGCTGCTGTTTGTCTTTGGCTGGCTGCTCGTGCTGGGCGTGCTATACCTGCTCACGCGCTTCTACATTGTCGTGTACGAGCAGTTCTTCACGTGGCGGGGGCGGCGCGCGGGCCTGCGGCGGGAGCTGCGCAGGGCGACGACGTACCGGGAGTGGGTGCGCGCCGCCCGCGCGCTGGACGCGTTTCTGGACCGCAATACGTGGCGCGAGGAGAATGACTTTGCGTATTATGACAGCAAGACGGTCAAGCGTGTCTGGGACCAGATGAAGAGGACGAGGGCCAAGGCAGAAGCGGAGGAGAAGGATACGGTGGCGCCGGCGGCGGGCAAGGCGGGTAAAGCAGGTGGTGAGGGGATCAGAGCGGTGGAGGAGCTCAAGGCGCTCACGGAGGCGTGTGTCAAGAATAACTTTGTGGGCATTGACAATCCAAAGTTGTACAGCCAAACATATTACGGAACAAAGAATCTGGTGCAGAATTTCGTCGACGAGGGTAAGTTGTCCTTTCTACGATGAACGGGTATTCGATTGACGCTTACGATCGGCACAGTGGAGAGAAGTCTCAAGTTTCTACTAAAAACGAAGCAACTCGCACTGGAAGAAAAGAGAGTCCTTTTCAAGCACGTTCAGGCCAATTTTGGAAGGACGGCACTCTGCCTGTCTGGCGGCGCGAGCTTTGCATACTACCACTTTGGTCTCGTTCGAGCGCTGCTGGACGCGGACCTGCTTCCCGACGTCATCACGGGCACGAGCGGCGGCGCCCTTATTGCTGGCCTTGTGGCCACGCGGACAAACGAGGAGCTGAAGCAGCTGCTCGTGCCGGCACTGGCGTCGCAGATCAACGCCTGCTCCGAGGGCATCGCGACGTGGTTCCCGCGGTGGTGGAAGACGGGGGCGCGGTTCGACTCGGTGCAGTGGGCGGTGCAGTGCAGCTGGTGGACGCGGGGGTCCATGACGTTTCGCGAGGCGTACGAGCGGACGGGACGCATCCTCAACGTGAGCTGCGTGCCGGCGGACCCGCACTCGCCGACGATTCTGTGCAACTACCTGACGAGCCCCGACTGTGTCATCTGGTCGGCGGTGCTGGCGTCGGCGGCGGTGCCGGGGATTCTGAACCCGGTGGTGCTCATGATGAAGAAGCCCGACGGGACGCTGGCACCGTACTCGTTTGGGCACAAGTGGAAGGACGGCAGCCTGCGGACCGACATTCCCATCAAGGCGCTCAACACGCATTTCAACGTCAACTTTACCATTGTCAGCCAGGTGAACCCGCACGTCAACCTGTTCTTCTTCTCATCGCGCGGCAGCGTGGGCCACCCGGTGACGCACCGCAAAGGGCGCGGCTGGCGCGGCGGCTTCCTCATGTCGGCGACGGAGCACTACCTCAAGCTCGACATGAACAAGTGGCTGCGGTTCATCCGCCACGCGGAGCTGCTGCCGCGGCCGCTGGGCCAGGACTGGAGCCAGCTGTGGCTGCAGCAGTTTAGCGGCACCGTCACCATCTGGCCAGCGGCGGTGGCGGCGGATTTCTGGCACATACTCTCGGACCCGGACCCGGCGCGGCTGGCGCGCATGCTGCACGAGGGCCGGCAGGGCGCGTTTCCGGCGCTGCTGTTTGTGGGTAACCGGCTCAAGGTCGAGCGGCTGATTGATCAGGGCCGCACCGAGTCGAGGCCGTGGGTGCGCAGGGGCAGCCTGGAGAGGATCCTGAGCGAGGACGACTTGCGGAGCATTCTGGTCGGCGAGATGATGACGTCGGGCGCGGGCGGCACGACGGAGGAGGAGACGACGGATTTGGAGGAGGAGGTTCTCGTGGAGGACGACAAGGCAGAGGATGACGCGGGACTGTTTATCAAAAGAAGAGGTTGAAGTAAGCAGGCAGGTAGGCATCAACTCCTGGAGAAGGGCGCTATCCGCGAGCTTCACTGGCATAAAGCCATACTTTTGAATGCAGTAGCAATATGTCATCTTGGATGGTCCTTTTATTTTTTTTATTTTTCCATCCTTTTTTCTTTTGTTACATTGATACAGGCCCAGATAGATTAAGCATACATGCAGTGTCTGGTTTGGCACTGGATTGGGTAGCGATATTTTACTTTACAATATCAATATTAGAGTCATAAACAGCTTGCGATTTATAATTGATTATGCTGAACAAGGCAAAAGGCGGGCTTTATTCACAAAGGTATGAGGAATGGATATGTGCATGAGCAGGCACAAAGCATGCCAGGAACGGCGATAGGGCCAATCAAGCGTTCTAATAAATATTCTGCCAGACCAGCAGGCGCAACTCGATCCAGTTCAATTTCTATTATAGATTATTGGTCAGGCACAGGCACGCTGCTGACGCCACCCGCACACCAAGCCCATACATAATCTGTACTCGGTACATGAGGAAAAATAAGAACACGGTGGCGGCATTGTGGGGAGCCACTACTAAATGACTAAATGTCCTGCCACGGATAATCCGATCGCCCGACTTAGCTGGCCTTCTCGAAACCACCACGCTACCGCTACTAACCATTTGACTTGGGAACACAAAGCCCCGGGTCCTTTCTTTTGGTGACACATTTTTCAGACGGCATTTTCCCAGTCTCTCTCTTGTCCGATATACAGAGGAGACTCGCATCATTCCTTCTCCCCCCTCCGACGTTGCTGGATTGACTAGCAGCTCCTCGATTCCTGGGATACCCTCTGCCAGTGAACACTTTCCTTTTCTCGTGCACCCTTTCTACGTCTCCGCCAAAGCAACAATCCGCCAGGCCTAGCCTTGGTCGGCAGTCGCCAACATGAGCTCCGACTACTCATACGATAACGAGGTGAGAAGAGAGCCCCCATGACCCGCAGGGTCGCCTGATGCCTCGGGTCGTGCTCTGCGAAAGCGGACTTGTGTGTGCTAACGTCTCCTTCCCCCCCTCTAGGCCCAATTCTTCCCCTTCTTCATCCTTACCCTCAGCGGCCTCGTCACGCTCCCCCTGACATACTCGCTCCTCCGCTCCGACGGCGACGGCGGCAACCAGGCGCAGGCCATCAAGACCGACTACCGCCACAAGCATGCCGACGTTGTCGGCGCTCTGCGGGCCACGCAGAAGCGCAAGCAGCGCCGGATCAAGCGCGCCATTGTCGCGGTCGCCGGCTGGGCCCTCATGGGTGCCATGGCCTACCTCATCATGACGACGACGCCTGTCGTAAACAAGATCTGGAATCCCTATGATATTCTCGACATCTCAGAGGTACGTGTGGCACAATATCGCCGCCGCGATGGAATCGCTCGGCTGTCGCTTGACTGCTAACATGATTTCCTCCTGCGCAGTCCTCGACCGAAAAGCAAATCAAATCTCACTATAAGAAGCTATCTGTCAAATTCCACCCCGACAAGGTCCGCCCCGACCCCGCCAAAAACGAGACCGTCGAGTCCCTCAACGACCACTACGTCGAGATCACCAAGGCGTACCAAGCCCTCACCGACGAGGACGTCCGCAACAACTACATCCAGTTTGGCCACCCCGACGGCAAGCAGAGCTTCAGCATCGGCATCGCGCTGCCGCAGTGGATCATCTCCAACGGCAACGGCAAGTACCTCGTGCTCCTCTACACGGGCCTCCTCGGCATCCTCCTCCCGTACCTCGTCGGCTCCTGGTGGTACGGCACGATGCGCCGCTCCAAGGAGGGCGTGCTGATGGAGAGCGCCAACAACCTTTTCCGCCAGTACGACGAAGACATGGACGAGGGCGGCATAATCAGCGCGCTCTCGGCCGGCAAGGAGTACGAGCAGGTCCTCAAGGGCGACGCCGCCGAGTCGGGCCTCGCCAAAATTGAGGCGCGCATCACCGCGCCCGGCGAGGCCTCGCCCTTTGCGGCTGGCCTCGCCGTCAAGGACAAGCAGAAGCTTGAGGACCTCGATAACGGCATGCGCCGCAAGGCCCTCGCCCTGCTTTGGGCCTACCTCGGCCGCGTCGAGCTCGACGACCCCGCGCTGACCAAGGCCATGTACGAGATTGTTCCCATCGCCCGCACCCTCAACAAGTCCTTTGCCGCCATTGCGCTCGCCTACGGAAACATTGGCCCGATTGCCGGCTCCTTCCTCGCCAACCAGCATCTGATCCAGGCCATGCCCCCTAAGGCCTCGCCGCTGCTCCAGCTCCCACACTTTACTCCTAGGATCGCCACGGCGGTCGAGGGCGACTCCAAGACGCACATGACGGTGCAGCAGTTCATGGACCTTCCCGACGCGCAGCGCCGCCAGCTCGCCCTCGGAAAGGGCCGCCTCACCGAGCAGCAGTACCAGACGAGCGTCGCCGTCGGCAAGCAGATCCCTTATTTGCGCGTCGCCAAGGCCTTCTTCAAGGTCACCGGCGAGCGCTGCATCATCCCGTCGTCACTCGTCAGCCTCGTCATCAAGGGCCGCTTCATCCCGCCCGGTACGGAACAGGTGCCTCCCGTTGATGAGCTGGATCTCGAGGACGTGGACCCGGCCGAGGATGACCTCGAGGCGCTCATGGGCCGCAAGAAGAAGACAATCAAGGGCCCCGACGGCGCGCCCGTCTCGGTCGAGGAGCAAACCGTCACCCCGCCCCACGTATTCGCCCCCTACTACACCCGCGAGCACACGCCCAAGTGGTACGCCTTTCTCAGCGACTCCAAGCAGGGCAAGCTGGCCGTTCCGCCCTTCATTTTTGACCAGTTTGATCAGCCCATTGTCGACGGCAATGGCAAGCCGACGTTTGCCATGCAGACGCTCAAAGCGCAGTTTGCGGCCCCGCCTCAGGCCGGCCACTACACGTTTGTCATGCACCTCGTCTGCGACTCGTACGTCGGCTTCGACACCAAGATGGAGGTGACGCTCGTCGTCGAGGAGGCGAGCAAGGCGGCCGAGATGGAGGCTGAAGATGAGATTTCCGAGCCGGAAGAGGGTACGTCTTCAACAATACTAGATATTTTTGTAGATGACCAAGAAGCTAACTGCCCCGCAGACTCCATCGCTGGCCAGATGCACGCCATGAAGACGGGACAGGCGCCCCAACCAAGACGGAGGAAGCAGCAGGATGACGAGGATTCAGACGACGAGAGCGGTACAGACGACGACGCCGACGACACGAGCGACACCAATACGGA
Organism: Beauveria scarabaeidicola; assembly: GCA_037289395.1. Lineage (NCBI taxonomy): Eukaryota > Fungi > Ascomycota > Sordariomycetes > Hypocreales > Cordycipitaceae > Beauveria > Beauveria scarabaeidicola. Next base: position 19,733 of record JAEIJG010000331.1, on the reverse strand, counting down.
TACAGAAGACGAGTCATAGGGGTGTGTGTGTGTGTGTGTGTGTGTCTCGAGGAGTGGTGGGATGTGGAGAGAGTAGATGATGTAGAAGGAATGGTTATCTTCGTTTTTTTTTGCCCGCAATCGCTTCAATTTGATTACGCTGGACTCGTTTTCGTTGTTCATGTTGAAGCTATATATCTATTTCTAATCCCAACCTTTGGGATAATTCTATTAGCCTTGTAAGCCCGGGAGGTAGTCTTGTAACTAGTTACCTATATCTTCTACGCAGGTTATACGTTTCACTCTCGCCGCCACATATACTATGAGTCTTAGTAAGAGGGTAAGTATATAGTAAAAGTAAGTAATAGGCACCTGCATAGAATCTATAAGGCCCCTTTTTTACCATGTGTTATCACACCTTGGCTCATCAAAGATTGACTCAATGCATCAGTGCATCATCATTTATTCGGCTTCTTCGGCTTCTACAGAATGCCGGAAATAGTCGGCCTCTTTGGTGTGCCCTATGTACTGCTTACCATTGTCTGTCTCTGATTGGTCAAGACGGCCGGGAGCCCTCGGAATAAGAACAGACACCTCATCCGAATGTGGGTCGCCACTTGCCCAACTACCCCAATTAGAGATACATGGCATATGATATACCTGCTGTCTTCAAAGTTCAAGCCTTCAAGACGTTAAGTCGTCAAGCCTTTAGTCCATACCTACCTATGCATTGCATATGCAAGCGCCACTTACCGAAGAGGCCTGAAATTTAGCTCATAGATTCTGAATTGCTGCTAATGGAATTTGCCTAGGTGTAAAGCAACAAACACAGTACAGAACCCCTACCTACGCGACGATAAATAACCGCTAAGGAGAGTGCTAAAGACCTAGAAAAAAAGGCATATAAAAGAAAAGTCTACGGGGTCACTAAATAATTAACTTTAAAAGACTTTCTTGATATCTTTCTTAGAGTATAGGTAAAAGCACTTATGATAGTATTTCTGTGGTAAAGATGTACGTTTACGCCGTGGGCTTCGCGTGCTCTGATTGGTTAGATCTAGTTTTTTGTTCTAAATAGGTATAGTCATCAGCAAAAAATTAAAATCTATTGGCTAAATTTAAGCCCTCCAGACTGTACGTTCGCTGGCCTCGGTCATATTTCATTCTCCCCGTCACCAACTACTTCCTCGACTCATCGCCTGCCGACACTTCTCCCCTCTTACATCTCCATCCGTCTTTACTTATGCAGTCAGGCCATTGATCCTTGCGACAACAATGGCTTCTTTAATGAGGAGATTGGCCTCGCGGACCGCTACGGTGTGTTTCCCTCTGCCATCACTAACTGTAACCTCGGCTAGTTGGCCTTGCCACCACAACGAGGGCGCGGCGGTTCCCAGTTGCTGACTTGATTTCGTCTTTTAGTTCTCGCAGGCGCAGGCCAGAGCCTTTTCCACCACACGCCCAGCTGGTGAGTAGCTATGTAGACAGACAATCGCAGAAATCACAGACTGACGACTCGATTTCGCAGCTCGCGTCATTGCCAACGGTCCTCTGCGCGCCAAGGAGGCTTCGCCCTTCGTTAGCAACAAGTACCCCGTCATCGTCCGTATACCCGAAACCAGGCTCTCGAATGCGATGCGCTGGAATAGAAACTGACTCCCGAATAGGACCACGAGTACGATGCTCTCGTTGTCGGCGCCGGCGGTGCCGGTCTTCGTGCTGCCTTTGGTCTTGCCGAGGCTGGTTTCAACACTGCCTGTATCTCCAAGCTCTTTCCTACTCGTTCCCACACAGTCGCCGCGCAGGGTGGCATCAATGCCGCCCTTGGCAACATGCACGAGGACGACTGGAGATGGCACATGTACGACACTGTCAAGGGCTCCGACTGGCTGGGTGACCAGGACGCCATTCATTACATGACCCGCGAGGCTCCCGCTTCCATCATCGAGCTTGAGCACTACGGCTGCCCCTTCTCCCGTACTGAGGATGGCAAGATGTGAGTTTTTCTGAGCCCAGTTGCGCTTCCACCCATTGTATCGAGCTAATGCGACTCCTACTCTAGCTACCAGCGTGCTTTTGGTGGCCAGTCCCAGAAATACGGCAAGGGCGGCCAGGCCTACCGATGCTGCGCCGCCGCTGACCGTACCGGCCACGCTCTTCTCCACACTCTCTACGGCCAGTCCCTCGCCCACAACACCAACTACTTCATCGAATACTTTGCTCTCGACCTGATCATGCAGGATGGTGAATGCCGCGGTGTTCTCGCCTACAACCAGGAAGACGGCACTCTCCACCGTTTCCTCGCTAACAACACTGTCCTTGCCACCGGTGGCTACGGACGTGCCTACTTCAGCTGCACTTCTGCCCATACTTGCACTGGTGATGGCATGGCCATGGCTGCTCGTGCCGGTCTTCCGAACCAGGATCTCGAATTCGTCCAGTTCCACCCTACTGGTATCTACGGTGCTGGCTGTCTGATCACCGAGGGTGCTCGTGGTGAGGGTGGTTACCTTCTCAACTCGGAGGGTGAGCGCTTTATGGAGCGTTACGCCCCTACCGCCAAGGATCTTGCCTCTCGCGACGTTGTCTCTCGTTCCATGACCATGGAAATTCGCGACGGTCGTGGTGTCGGCGCTGAGAAGGACCACATCTACCTCCAGCTCAGCCATCTGCCCGCCGAGATTCTTGCCGAGCGTCTGCCCGGTATCTCTGAGACTGCTGGTATCTTTGCTGGTGTCGATGTTCGCAAGCAGCCCATTCCCGTTCTTCCCACCGTCCACTACAACATGGGTGGTATCCCCACTCGCTACACTGGTGAGGTCATCACTGTTGACGAGAAGGGTCAGGACAAGGTTGTCCCCGGTCTGTTCGCCTGCGGTGAAGCCGCCTCCGTCTCTGTCCACGGTGCCAATCGTCTCGGTGCCAACTCTCTCCTCGATCTTGTTGTCTTTGGCCGTGCCGTCTCCCACACTATCCGTGATAACTTCACCCCCGGCGCTAAGCTCAAACCCATCGCTGCCGATGCTGGTGCTGAGCACATTGAGGTCCTTGACCAGGTCCGCAACGCTGACGGTCCCAAGTCTACTGCCGAGATTCGCCTCGCTATGCAGAAGGCTATGCAGACTGACGTCTCTGTCTTCCGTACTCAAGAGTCCCTGGATGAGGGCGTCCGCAAGATGACCGAGATTGACGCCACCTACAAGGATGTTGGTATCAAGGACCGCAGCATGATCTGGAACTCGGATTTGGTTGAGACCCTTGAGCTCCGCAACCTGCTTACTTGCGCGTACGTCGAAGATTTTTCCTGTCCAGAGGTGCCCATATTCTGTGCGAAACCTGGCTTACACATCTGATTTCTAGTACTCAAACCGCCACCGCCGCCGCTGCCCGCAAGGAATCCCGTGGTGCCCACGCCCGCGAGGACTTCCCCGACCGCGACGACAAAGAATGGATGAAGCATACACTGTCTTTCCAGAAGACGCCCCACGGCAAAGTCGACCTGAATTACCGTCGCGTCATTTCGACGACGCTAGACGAGGCCGAGTGCAAGCCCGTTCCTCCATTCAAGCGTGTATACTAAAGAAAAAAGTGCATTTGGCAGAGCCAGGCTCAGAACCTGAGATTGGAACTGCAGCCGTGACAGTCGGCCACGCCCCGGTTCTCATATTTCGCTTATTGTACTTATCCGTTTGACTGTCAGGAAGGAGCAAGCAGGTTACTCGCCCTACTTTTTAGTAATTTAACGTGGGTATAACGCGGTACTTAGAGAGTAATATGTCTATTATAATAACATCATCTTGGCGATGAGAGACTAGGCCATACCTATATGTGGACATTTCGGAGGGGGGGGGGGACGATGTAGATGGGACGGTCAAGTTGAAAAAAAGGCAAAATCGCCTCATCATCCCCAAGACAGTGGATAATATAAAACCTAGGACTGTGAATGTATGTATAAACATCTTTGGTAATCATGTATAGATATTCAAGCCTAATCTAAAGAAAAGAAGAGAAATGAAACACCCGTAGACACAAGTCAAGAATTTTTATCGATGCAACACAACATCCTATCAACCTCCCTGGACAAAAAAAAATACAGCCAATGACGGAAGAAGAGAAAACAAACCTGCCTAGTTACAAGGAGACAAGGTATAGTATCACAAAAAGGATCAAACCTGAAAGGGAAAAGACTCAACAAACTCGTACACCACACACCTCGACACCCTTGGCTTCAATCACCGCTTCGCGCACAAAGTAACGTTGGGTGAGGTCCTTGACAAAGGCGGCGTCGCTCGCGCTCCAGACGTCGAGGCCCATGCTCTGCATGGCGTGGCTATCGACCTCGATCGTGTCCAGCGCGTCCTGTGGCGTGTCCGCTGTGCCCACCACGTTTCGGATGCTGTCGCTACCAGGTAGCAAGAGATCGTCTTCGTTGTCGTCGTCGTCGTCGTCGTCGTCAGTGTACCGCGCGGGATCGTCGGATGGGTAGGCCTCGTCGGTGCTCTCAACAACGTCAGCGAGGACTGAGACGATTTGCGTGGTGAGGCGGTGGAAATAGGCAATGATGGCGAGCTCGACGGTGGCATCGCGGTCGCCAGCCGCGTCGTGGCGCGCGAGCGAGGCAATTGACTCGGTGAGCGCCGCGTCGGTGCGGGAGGGCGACTGCGGCGCGTGCATGGAGGGCCCGGTGCCTAGGTCCGCGAGCAGAGCGGCGTCGCGGGCGGCCTCTTCCTGCTCCTCGGAGCGAATCTGCTCGCCGGCGCTCGCCCACCACATGAAGCCGTTGTAGGCGAGGGCGGACCAGCTCTGGGGCTCCACAATCTCGTCCACGAAGTCGTCGCCGTCTTCCCGTACCAGACGGGCAGAGTGGCTGCTCGAGAGTCGCACGGGAGATCGGTCCGAGGCGTGCAAATCTGGTCGGTGCGCATCCTGACCGTCGATGGCCACCAGCTGCGCGAGGCCGGCGCGCAGGGCATGGAATCGTCTCAGATCACGCTGAGTAGCCTTGACGGGTGTGCCGCGAGGGCATTCCACCACAGGCCATGCCTTTTCGGTAGCATTTGCCGCATGCTCTGTTGGCATGGTGATGAGCATGTCCCAGAGCGTGTCTTTGACGGCGAGAATACTGTCGGTGGTGCAAGCAATCCAGCCAGAGCCGGACTCGTCGTCGACGTCTGGGTTCAGGCGCTGGCGCTTGGCGGCGTTGTGGTCTTGGATTAAAAAGGGGATATCGTGCACACCAATTGTGAAGAGAGGCCGTAGACGGGTTGAAGCAGAAGAGTGAGGGAGATGATCGGCGAGTGAGAGGGGTATGTTTGACAGAACAGAGAGATTATATACTGAGTGCGTTAGCAGAGGCTCGACAAGTCCTGGCGTCGAGTCATAATGTGACGTACCAAAATCACACATCTTGTGAACGGGAGCGTGGCAAGAAATCAGGATGCGCTTCCGGAGCAGGGCGGCGCGATATATGGGAAAGACCAGAGGGCCAAATGTGTCGAGCATGGTGGCAAGGCTCCAGGCCGGATGATATGTAGAAAGCTTGTGCTCAGCAGGTCCCGAAGATAGAGCGGCGCCGTCAGAGGCAGATCTATTGCGCCTGTGTCCTCGGCGGTCCTGAATGGGCGAAGCAGGCAGACTAGGCACGGGTGATTTGGGGGCACTGTCATTGGGAGCCTGGTGCTGTTCCCAGTATCGTTCAAGTAGTTTCGTTTGTGATGCATCCTTGGCGAGTTTCCTAGCAGTATATTAGATTCGTACCCGAAAATCACACAGCGCAACATTGTTCCGTCAGACGTACGCTGCCATGTCCTTGAGGTTCTGAGCATGTCTCCACGCTCGGCCCAGACGTCCGTAGCTCAGCGGGACGAGGATGCCGACAGCTATCATGCGCGCGTTGCGCAGCTCCTCCTCTTCTGTGGGCTCATTGACGAAAGCACTGAGGCCGGCATGTTGAGTATCGTGGACAAAGTAGATGAGGTCGTCCGAAACGGTGTGTAGGCCTGAGGGGAGCGACTTGTACTCGACTAGGCCCTCGAGCTCGACGGCCGGGGCGGCGCGCTTCCAGACAATGGTGTAGCCGGCTTTGACGTCAAAGTTGATGAGGAAGAGGGCGGAGAGAGGCGGGAGCGCGGCGGGGGAGAGGGCGACGGTCGAAGTCAAGGCCCAAGGCTGCGCGGAGCGTCGCGCGGAAGCCATGGCGGGTGAGATGGACGGTCTCGGGGGTGGCAGTGGGTGGTCTTTATGAGCGTCAAGGGCACGGCATGATACTATAAGCGAGGGTGGTTACTGCGGCTCCTGCTCGGGGGACAGAAATTCAGACGAAAGAAGGGCGAGCGAGAGCGAGTGAATGCCTAAGGGAACAGGCGATGTGATGTCGACGGCGCGGGTGCTGATGGAAACAGACGACTTGAGGCTTGGAGATTGAGTTACGTCAGGAAGAGCTGCCGGAGCAGTTCACAGGTGGCGCAGTCATACCTAGGTACCTACCAAGGTTACTGTAAGGGTGCTGTGGCTGGGCTACCAAAGCAAGGTAATACGTAGGTACCTAGGTAGTACTTTGCACCTTATGCTAGAACGACATTGCCATGCATGTTGTAATCTTTTCAAATTTGGAGAGACATGGTGCCAGCGCATCCAAGAAAAAGAAAGGGTTTCATCAGACATTGGTGGCCATAGATCCAAAATAGTCAATTGACGGTTTTGTTGTACCTTGCTTGCTACCCAGGTGCTAGACTATCACCGTTTTGTCGTAGCCGCCCTCAGTTATTACCTGGGCCCAATAAACAAGCAGCAAGACATGGGTAATTAAGTATCACCATGCTGTCACTCTTTATCAATGGCAAAACTGCATGTGCAGTATTTACATTGGTGTAAGTCGACCTGGCAGCGTTGGCGTGCAAGCCAACCTATGAACGCTGCTTGTAGCGTTGAAGAGGCCTGGAAGTGCCTCTAGCCAGTCCCCAGCAAGCTCCCTAGCACATGCTTCTAGCGAGGTTCAACCGCAAGTCCGGCTACTAGAGATACATGTTGGAGTATATGGCCAAGTTTGGCAGCTTTCTATTTGCCCCAAATTGAGCGCTGTCAATAACTAAAGCAGCTACTCTATCCTCAGCCTCCAACCCCCGATATTTTTTATCATCATTATTCCTCTCATGATCCGTCATGCTGCCGAGGTTTCCAGCTGCATCTGAACAAAGATGGGTCCAATTCCGAGTTGTCGCTAGCTTGGCCAAAATAGCGCTGGCCTAGCGCTGTCCTAGCGCTGTCCTAGCGCTGTCCTCTGCAATCGCAGCTGTTCCGACCATCTTTTTTCTCTTTTTTCAGCGCGCCACAGACCCCACGCTGCCGCCACGCGGGGCTGTCGGCCGCATTTTATTTTTATTTGTACTCCGTACTCCGTACTGTACCACCCAATCCGTCAACCATCTTTTCTCGTGACACCCTCACCCTCTTTGACTCTCCCTGTGCTGCTGCGTCCCTCGTCGTCCCGGCCATCGTCCTTTGTCGAAATTATAGCTGCATCCGATCCAGATCTGCCGCATGGTTTCGACCCGCTGACAAGGTTAACAGTCTTGTGCCGTGCGTCCCGTCCCGTGCCTTGTCTGCCCATCCATCTGGCACCTCTCCGCTCGCGCCCCTCGGTGCGTGACGACGCATTGCTCAACACCCCATGCGGAGAGCCTCTCAGTCTGCTCGACATATAATCAGCGGCATTATTTTTGGGCTCTAATTCACCGCAAGACACCCAGACGGCTTTCCGAGGTCGCTTACTGTTGGACGACTTTGCGACGACTTTTGCGACGCCGGCCAGCTCCGTCAAGCTCAACCATGAACGCATTCCTCTACTACACCGTCGCCGCCTTTGTCGCATACTGCGCACTGACGTCCGCTCTCTTCATGCTGTCCTTCATCGTCCCCAGGGCGGGCTTCTTTGCCCGCTGTCTCGCCATGTACATGACCTTTTTCGGCGCTGCCGTCTTTGGCGTCGTCTCCTCCATCATTCTCACCCTACTAGGTCAGCAAAACATTGCGCAGTGGGCGACGGCCCGCGCCTTTCTTTACTCGGCCCGCCTCACTACCGGTACCAGCTTCGAGGTCGACGATCCCAACAATATCCTCGGCACCACCCGCCCCGCCGTCTTCATCAGCAACCACCAGACCGAGCTCGACGTCCTCATGCTCGGCGCTGTCTTCCCAAAGTACTGCAGCGTCACCGGCAAGCGCTCCCTCAAGCACATTCCATTTCTAGGCTGGTTCATGACCCTCTCCGGCTCCATCTTTATCGATCGCGCCAACAGCAAGGACGCTCGCCAGGCCATGCACGGCGCCGCCAACGAGATCAAGGCCCGCAAACAGAGCGTCTACATGTTCCCCGAGGGCACCCGCAGCTACAGCAAGGAGCCCACCCTGCTGCCCTTCAAGAAGGGCGCATTTCACCTCGCTGTCCAGGCCGGCGTTCCCATTGTTCCCTGCGTCGTGGCCAACTACAGCCACCTGCTCTACCCCAAGGACTACCTCTTCAATGCTGGCACCGTACCTATCAAAAGTATGCAGCACCCATTATCCCGTTATTTTACTACCAAACCAGTCTACTGACATGTCATGCCAAGTTCTCGACCCGATCCCCACCAAGAATCTCACTTCTGCGGATGTCGACGAGCTCACTCGTACCACGCGCGAACTCATGCTCAAGGAGCTCATGACTCTCACCGCAAAGGCTCGCGGTCAGCCCATGGCCGTTCCTGCCAACCCGACTTCGGCCAAGTCTTCCGGTGTCGATCTCAAGAATTAAGCGATAGTCTGGCCAACTTGCGGCAGCCACTACACGCTGCCCAGGCCCACGCGAGCTTCGAAAGAGCGCGACGTTGAGACGATTTGACAATGAGAGAAGAACCATTTATTTCACACTATCCGACATATTTCATCATCTTACATCAATTTGCTTGACTGTCAAGGCTTGCAGTTTTTGGCCTAGTAGAAAAAACATCGAATAAACACGGTCATATATCGAGTCAAGAAACCTGACAGCGACGAGGGAAAAGTGGTTGAACAGTTTTCTTTATTTGGCTGATACCCCTTTCATAGAGCTATCTAGAAAATAGCATTCATCTTCCACTCGGTCGCCATCATGCGTGACACAAACACCAGCGCCGCGCCACTCAGCATCATGACATGACGCCCGAGTAAATCTTCACATACCTGTGTATTCGCCATGCCAACGCTCTAGGATGGTGCCGCCAATCGGGCTCGTCATGAGGCCGCTGACCGACGATATCGCGAACAGCAAGCCGATGCGGTACCCGGCCTCCTCGAGCGGCGAGATCTTGACGACGAGCGGCGGCGGCCGAACCAGCCGGCGACGAGGGCCGTGGCGGGCACGTACAGCGCCGACATGCCGAGCGAGGTGCAACATCTGCCTTCAGCACGCCTTGTTCCAACCTCTCGCGACTCTTGCCGTTACATGCGCCCGATGGCGGGGTTGCGTTGTGGTGTACTTGGGCCCAGTGTTGCTGGCCAGCGCCCTGTCGCTATAACTCGCAGAGAACACGCTGCATCCTTCGAGTAAGCCTGAACAAGGATCGACATCACTGCATGCATTGACATGACCGACTTCAGTTGTGACATGAAGATTTGCACACTAAATAGAGCCGTCATGTGCCCTCTTGTCACAAAACCACGCCGTAAGCGAGCTCCTACTTCCATCCATGAATCTCTTGCTCATCTACCAAGTATTTCGTGTACACATGTAACCATGATTAAAAAGATGAATAAGAAACAACGAAAACGTTAACCACATATGTTATGATTTCCCCCTGATTGTCTAAATAAACGCCACCTATGCTCACACACAGTCGTACAAAACCTACTCTCTCAAAGCCTGCAGAGCCTGTGACAGCGGTACAACCCTCAAGCTGCGCCCACGCCTTAGTCCCGAGTATGTATTCGTGACCGTGGGACTGCGCGCATCTTCCCACTTGCGGAATACACGCTTGAGATCTCGTGGGATACCCTCCAGCACAATGGTAGACACTGGCATAAATGGGCGGTCCTCCATGCTCGCAGACAGAATTGCGTACTCTTGCGCAAAGTCGAGCGCATTGCGGAAAGCAGAGTACTGCGATTGCGCGCCGGAGCCTACAACAATGTACATTTCGAAAAAGGCATCGAGCACATATATCTTTAGTGGTGAAAGGTCGGTCTGGTTGAAGGGCGCAATCTCCGTAATCTGCCATGGTGTTAGCATTCTACTCATACCCACGACTGCATCAATCCTACCTGGCGGCGAGCATCGGCGTCAGAGCAAAATAGTCTGCTGCCGTACTTGCTGTAATTGGGCTTGAGGCGCCAGTGGTCGGCAGAGTGAGACTTGGCTTGGCCTTCTTCGAACAGTTGCCAGAACGAGCCCGGCTCGCTGCCCTCCTCGAGTTCCATCAGCTCCCCGGAAATGGTGTTCTCCATACCGACCAGTCGGGCAGCACTCAGCTCGTCTACATCACTGCCTTTGCCTTTCCACAGGCAGCACTTTCCGCTGTGCGAAATGATGAATGGGAACCCAGCACAGAGGCTAGAGGTGCTCATATCCACTTCGTCAAAAGCAACTTGGCCAAGATATCTACGGCCGCATAGCATGTGCGGAGCTAGACTGTCGAAGCGGTCGCTAGAGCCGCGGCGAACGATAATAACACCACCCAGGGCTTGCATAAACTCGGCCGTCTCTTTGCCTTGGTACAGTTTCAGAAGTCTGCCGCCAATAGCCTTTGCTTCTCTCTGGGCGAAGATCTGCGCATCTTGTGCCGTGGCGTCGGCAACTTCATCGCCAATCCAAAAGTACAATGCAACGGTGCCAGCGCCAGCTGCATTCTTGAAGCTGTGAGCACAGATGTACATCTCGCCATCAAATAATACACGCTCATTCTGTGCCGATACAGGTGTCTTCTTGCCATCCCCCGAGAGCCGGTACATTTGAACCTCCTGAGTTTGAATCTTAGCTCCTGACGCGGGATGGCTCATCAGTACCTCAGCCGTGTCAACCTTGAAGTCCTTCCTAGGGCGTGGTGGTCCAAAGAAATCCTTGAACAACGTCGTGATTTCGCCTGGTTGTTTGGTTGGTGAAGGCATGGGTGATCCTGGTGCAGAGATAGCCGCAGATGACTGGCCAGCGCTAGAGGAAGGGCGGCCGTGTCGCGACTTTGGGCGTGATGGTTCAGCCTGAGGACGAGGGCCATGCAGTGTCGGCCTGGGTGAGCCTGGACCAAGGGTGCCAAACGTTCTAGAGGGCACGGCATGAGCGGGAGGTGCAAACTGTCTCTCCCTCTGCTTCTCCCCAGGAGTTGTAGGTTTCTCGGGCGAAGTGGAAGCAGAGAAAGGAACAGTCGTCGAGGCTGATTGTAAGGCAGCGGGCTTGGGCGAGGGTACAGATCGGGGTGAGGGCGCTGGCTTCGAGAAGACTTCAGCCTTGGGCGAAGAAACAGCCTTGGACGAAGGCGTGAACTTGGGTGACGCGACAGGTTTTGGTGAAAAGCTTGGCTTGTCGGGATTCTGTTCAGCACTGTCCATAAACTTGGAGAGACGGTTAGCGCTCAGCGGTCTAGACTGTCTCTTCTCCGCAGTGCTGCTCTTTCCAACTGTAGTATTCACCGAAGGCGAAGTAGCTACATCGGCGGCCTCGCCGGCGGCTTGGTTGAAGGATAATTTCTGCAAAGGTGTCTTGGGCGAAGGGCTGGCGTCAGTATTTTCTTTAGTTACGGCTTGTTCCCGAGGACGCTGTGGTGAGGGTTTGCTGCGTGCAGCTGCCGTGGCTGCAACTTGCTCCTGCACAGACATAGACTTCCTCTCAGGTTCGGGGGCAGCAACTTCAGCTTCTTCATTCGTTGCTTCGGGCTCCATGGGCTTCTCTAGAGGAGCCGATCTAGGTGTAGACCATACAGAACCAGCAGTAGCGCCAGCAGCAGCGCCTGATGTTGGGGCCTTTCTTCTTGGACCACGGGCTCTGCCCTTGGTCATATGTGTTAACTGTGGACCAGGAGCAGATGGTTCAACCACCGGGCTAGTGCTTGCCTCCTTGCCATCTTCGAAGCGTTGCCCTCCATTTGACGCCATTTGGGGTGGGCCGCGCGCAAGCATGTTGACAAGACTTGGGTTAAAACGATCTGCCAACTTGCCAGTCCCAACACGCCCTGGTTGCAGGCTCGCTGGTGCTGTGGTCTCCTTCTTCATACTCGGCACGCGACGGGCTTCGTTGCCGCTAACCTTTTGTTGGGGTTCTGTAGAAACGCGACGAGGCCTTTCCAGTCCTGCATTCTTTGCAGCAGCAGAGGCAGCGCCACTGGGAACCCGCTTCGGTCCACGTACTGGCTTGAATGGCTCTGACTTGTTGACGGCTGTGCCAGATGAGCCCATAACAGGGATATTGCCTCGGACGGAGCCCTTGCCGAGCTCAGCTCTCCTGGCCAGACCCTCTGGTAAAGCCGCCGGTGCTGAAGCAGCAGAGGTTCGGGTGACACCTTTTCCGGCGGTTTGTGCCTTCTTGAAGTCTTCTCGCTTCTTGACAATTGAGTCCTTGAATTCATCCTTGCGTTCCGTCTTTTGCGGGCCCCCAGTAATAGCAAGGGAAGCCTTTCCGCGGAGGATATTTCCTTTGAGCTCATCGGGTGCGACATAGTTTTGCGTCTTGGTGCGACGCAAATTGCCGAGGGCATTTCTGAATTCGGGCTCTGTGGATGATTTCGCGTCAGTGTCGACAGTGCGGGGCTTCAAGCTTGAGCGAAGATCCTTGTTGGGTGGTGTAGCGGGCTTAGGTTTGATGACTGGAGGCGAAGCTACGGATGCCCTTGTCAGGGGCTCCGGCTCAGGTTCTGGATGCGCCTCTGAGTTCACGTCCGCATTGGTGTCGGCCTCGGCTTCTGGCTTGACTTCCTGCGGCGTGGGTGTTTGCGGGGGTTCAGCTTCGAAGCTCGAAGGCGGTCGCTCTGTTGGTGGAACAGAAACACTCTGCTTGGCGACATGCCCAAATTGCGGTCGGTTACCACCGGGAGGCGGCGAGTAAATTCCTCCCAAGCCGGTCGTATTAGTTTTTGCGCCTCCGTCGAATGGTGTCGTTCTCATGAGTCCACCAATGCTGACTTGATGTTTGTGAGGGGAGCTTGGGCGGCTGCCTTCACCGCTGGGGCTCGCTGCTTTGCTTCGGGCAAGGTCTGACATCCAATCCGGCTGAGACTGATTCGACTTGTGCTGGGGTCGAGGAGATTCGGGCCGATTCAGGGCGCTTTCCAGCCAGCTTGACTTGGTCGGGCTCCATCGCCTCGAGTCCATAGTCTTGGAAGGGCTGATAGGAATCTTCAAATCACTCGATTCGCGGCTCAGGGCTCCCCGACTAGAATGATCCGGCGATACGCTCTCTTCTTTGATCCCGCTCCGTGATGTAGGCCGACTGGGATCCGGCGTAGCTGAGTCTCTAACTTTGCTCCGTGGCCGTGGGCTTCCTCTTGATGCTTCTTTTCTGTGACCACCAATGCTCCCCGAGACCGAGTCGGCGCGGCTCAAGCCAGGAGGACTAGTAACGCTCCAGCGCTTGATGCTGTCGCTCCTTTTAAGCATGGCACTCTGTACAAATCCGCCCAGACCCTTGGTGGGGGAGGCGGACCGTGTAGGCGAGCTTCGTCCGCTGAGCAAGTCAACGTCGCCTTGCCTATCCGCCACACCAACAAAGGCCGGAGGGTCAAGTGTTAATGGGGAGGCGAGGTTGCTAGTTGTTGAGCTTGCCACAGATTCCTTCTGCGGGCTAGACATGCCGGGCAACTGCGCCTTGATAGACGACATGTCCATAGTATCGCTGTCTTCAACCTGGTTCTTTCTAAAAGCAGCAGAGTTTTGGCCACGGTCAGTCGTCTGACGAAACCATGAGGGATCCTTGAGACCCAAAGTCTTGGCGATGTCTTCTCTCGTGAGAGTCTGGTGTTCGGGTGCCGCAGCAGGGGGCTGCGGATCTTGCATGCGGGCGACGCCGCGGTGTGTGGCATTCTGCGCGGCCACCATGCTGAGTGGTCGCGAAGCGGTACCGCCGCGCGAGTTGGGCCGGCGCTGCTGCCAGGACAGCGTCGAAGTTCTGGTGGGAACACCGGCAGAAGCAGCAGCCGCGGCATCTTGCTTGGACTCAATGCCGATCGGAGCCTCGTTCTCTTTGGTAGGCGAGTCCGAGTACCCCATGCCGCGTGCCGGCTCTATCGAAGTTTCGCGAGAGTCGTCGAGGATCAGGGAGGAGTCGAGCTTCAGTGAATCGGTCAAGTTAATGGCGCGGGAATTGGCACGAGGAGACGGGGTGTTGGCGGGCGAAGACTTTTGCGGGGAGATGGATCGTGCGCGTTCTACAGGAATTGGAGAGATTGCGGTTAGCTTCCTCGGGCTTTTTGGGTTGTTTTGTTGTTGTGATTGCTGAGTGGGCTGAGGTGGTCTGTTTGATGACGGAGGCGACCGCGTTTTCTGCCAGCTGCCAGCTGCCAGCCGGGCGAGCCATTAATGACTTGCAGCTGCCCAGCTGTACGACTCGATCTTCTGATGCCATTCAACTTGGCTTTCTTTCTCCTTGCACAACCCGACTGGCAGCGGACACGACACATTGGTACCCTCAGGACCGGTCCTCGATGACGACGGTGACATTGACAGAGACTCACCTTCTCGTCTGGCCTGGCGCTCTCGCTTGGCCGCCATATACTCCTCGCGCTCGCGGGCCCTTAGCTGGTCGTCCTCAATTTGCTTGCCGCGCAGCTGCTCGACCTGCTCGAGGAACTGGGATACTTCGTCCGACATTGTGTCTGCTGGTTCTGCTGCGACCGACGTTGTCCAGATCTGGGGTTGTTTTGTACGGTCTGAGGCGTTCAAACGGCCAAGGACATGGCAATTACTCGTATTCCGTAGCGACGTCGGGGTTGGCCGTAAGTTGGTGATTCGCTTTGCACTCTGCCCTCCAGGGGAAGAAGAACCGTTGGGTGGCCGTAGAGGTTCCAGAGTCGACGAAAAAAAGGGCGGAAAGAAGTCGTAGGTTTGGATCAGGCGGCGACATGCAGTCGGCTCAAGTACCTTGTTGCCGCGTTGCTCAGAGTGTCTCAAGGTACAAGGAAGCGAGGCATGAAATGTACCCCGAAGCCCACCTTATAGCGGAAAGCATTTGGACCTTGGCGCGTCATTCAGGCGTGCCTACGGGCGAGCAGCGACCGTTGTCGCTAAGACCAGGTACTTGTCGCCCGCTACAGGCTTTGTACCTCTGGCCATACAATGGAAGGCACTGGCCGCGATATCTGGCCGCTCTATGAACTAAACTCTAGCAGGGGTTTTCAATTTAACCAGCACTCCAGTCAAGCAAGCCCAAGACATCTTAAACATGGCCGCTGCATAAAGTGCACCCTCCTTCCCCCACGCAATCACAATGTGACTTTTTCCGTCTTTTCTCTTGTTATTTTCCTTTTACATATACTCTTCTGTCCCTAATCTTGTCGAACAAACACAGCTCTACAAGTAGCTTTTGTTAGCTCACGCATCATACCCCAATGCGGCATGTAAACAAAAGCCCACCCGTACCGCGTCGTCTCCGCGTCGACGAATCATGGCCCTCTGTTCCCATCGTCTCAGTCGATAGCCAGCGCCGGTATACTTATTATTTAATAAGCCTTTGTCACTGGCTCCATGGTCTCCGGCTCCATGCTTGCATCCAATCGTCACACCCGTTAAGTCATCGCCAGTGACTTAGTCGCTTACTCGTATGCACGTCATGCGCAAGCCCGCTGGATCCTTGATCAGTCGCACATTCTGCACTGCCCTCGTCAACTTTGCCACTATGCGACTTGCATCCCCTCACATTCGACTATGGTATATTACTTCTTTACTGCCCTGGTCGGTACGCTCGTTGGCTCGCTAGTACAGAAACAGCCTCTTCTTCGCATCCTCCACCACCCATGCCAGCCCTTCCTTCAGGTTCTTGCCCGTCATGGCAC
Source organism: Beauveria scarabaeidicola (assembly GCA_037289395.1). NCBI lineage: Eukaryota > Fungi > Ascomycota > Sordariomycetes > Hypocreales > Cordycipitaceae > Beauveria > Beauveria scarabaeidicola. Next base: position 3,768 of record JAEIJG010000331.1, on the reverse strand, counting down.
TGCACTGGAGAATATGCCACTGGTGCGTTCGAATCTCGACTAGTCGCAGGGCCTGCTAGTTGTTAGCCTGACGTCACCGAGAATGGTCTATGCCACTGCCCACCTGGAGAATCTCCGACTCCGTCATGCACCCGTCCACGTCCGTCTTGTTGGCAAAGATGAGCAGACAAGCTCCCGCCAGCCGCTGCAGAACTCATCAGCTTCTGGCCTCGATTTTTCCAGCCCACGCCCTCTCAAGGGGACCTACCTCTTCCTGCAGGAGCCCGTGGAGCTCCTCTCTACAGTCTTCGATGCGCAGCCGGTCCGTAGAGTCGACGACCCAGATCAGCGCATCCGTCTTTTCAAAGTAGTTTCGCCAGTACGACCGCAGCGTCTTTTGCCCCCCGACGTCCCCTAAATCAGTCAGCAGCCGCTCAATTTGGGAGGAACAGCAGGCTCGACATGGACTGACAAATATTGAGCTTGTATCTAAGCGCCGTCACCGGTTAGCAAAATGTCTCGGTGCGTCTGCTGTTTGACTTACCCGTCGTAGTCTATTGTCTTGATGATGAATCCCAGTGTTGGGCTGACTGTGTGAACATCTTCATTGAGAATTTTCTTTACGATTGTAGTCTTTCCCGCATTGTCGAGGCCACTGCACGGCGCCACATTAGCTGAAGTGCGCTGCCTCGCAGAGCTCACCAACCCACAGCATCAGAATCCGCATCTCCTTGTCCTTGAGCCGCGCCTTTCGGAGAATCGACAGCATATCAAATGCGGCTTGTGTTGCCTATTCCATCCTCTAATGTATTCGAGTCAGCGCTTCTCTTCTCTGGGGAACTGCACTTTTGTCGCTGCGATACAAGGTGCAAGGGGCAAAAAGATGGTGCCTTGATGAGCATGCGTAGGTATGCGTGGTGGGGCCTTCTGAATACCCAAAGGGCCAAGGCACATCCGACAAGACTCGCTAACTTATAAGTTAGTAAATACAGCACTGTGATTATTATCTTACAAACATGGCTCTGAATATTTGTGAACATTTCAATCTGATTCTGACAAAATTCTACTTGCACTTAGCCAAAGCTCATCATTCCCAAGCTAGGGTTGTCTTTTTCCGTCTCCGAATTCTCGCCTGACAATCAAAAGAGACATCAATAGGCCTGCATCTACCGAACATTTTCGAGCGACTGGGCCTCGAGCTCCCAGATTAGCAAGTCCAACCAGTATCTTCTCCCCGCCCGAGACTCACTTTTCATACAAGTCAGGTGGCCAACCTGACGGAATCCAAACTTGCTCAACAATTTTTTCCTAGCCGTCAGCTTATACTCCGCGTCTTTGGGCTCGAGATACTCGACAAACACGCGTGCGTACTGCTTCGCATTGTGCGAAGCGAGCTGCTCATATGTCTCGGCTGCATCATCGCACTGCCATCCGAAATCGATGAGAGAACGGTGAACGGGGGACACAGACATCAGAATCCTGTCTAACAGCGCCGATCCGTACTTTTCATTCCTGTGGCTCGGGTGAACGTACAGGGTAATGTAACAAGAATGATCGATGCAAGCATCCTGCGCGTCGAGACTCGCTCCTTGTCGCGGCATAGCAAAAGCGAAACCGAGAATTGCAGGTCGCAGTTTCTTGGATGTATCCTGATACTTGACGTACTTTTTGTATGCCTTGTCGGCGCCGGCAGGCCATTTTGACCGATCCAGAAGGTCATCTTCGCCAGCGGTTGCAACAATGAATGGCCGTCGTTCTTGCCTGCATTTGTTGAAGTATTCTACAACGTCCCATTTCTTGATGCCAGATGACGGTTTCTGGTTTTCCTCTCGGCTGGCTTGTCGTTCCAGGTTGATGATATCTGATATCGCGGCGATGTCATCGGCTGTGGCGGGCCTAAGGGTGCAGTCTGCCTTTGGAAAGGCGCTCTCCGCTTCCTCCAGGACAGTATCATTCGCCTGCACCTGGGCCGGAAGGCGTTCTTTCAGGCGTCGGGCGACTTTTGCCCTGGCCTTCAACTCCCTACCGATTTGCATGTCTGAAGTGATGTTGCTTCGTCGCCACCCGGGCTCCGATTGAAGATCCAACTCATGATTGTATCTTGTCTCCGGTTGCTCAATGACTGGAAGAAATGCGCCTGTCTCGGGGTCGATGGCACGACAGTGGGTCGATGCATTGGCTGGCTTGGAGACAACGAGGTTCGGCACTGGTGCCTCTGTTGTATTCATGACCCAGGCCGCGACGGACAGCGAACTGCGCTCACCGGAAGAAATCAACTCCTTGACTTTTGTTGGGACATCAATACTGCGCAGACTCGGGGACTCGTTGGGCTGGCTCGGAGAAGCTTTGTTCAGGGATGTAGAGGAATCTTGCCCGCTGGCACTGATGCTCCCAGACAAAGTTGACCCTTTATCTTCGGGGGCCGCTTGACCCTTGTCCTGAAGGACTTCGGAAGGAATTATTTGTTTTGCAGCCAGCTCCAAACTCTTCTCCCTTGCAGTATCCGTCGGTGTTACAGACTTGAGTATGGACTCTGCTTCTTGATATCCATCATGCAATGGACTACGATGACCTTGTTCGACTGGCATCATCCCGTCGTTCTGGACGTCATCTTTGGCTTCGTCTTCGCCAAGGTTGTGCTCAGGGCTCGTAAACTTCTCTGGAGAAGACATGGATTCGGCGAGGTTTTTGCCATTCACCTCCACTAGCAACGATCAGTTGGGTGATACTGGGAAGAAGAGTGATGAACATACCACAGCCATCGACTTCTTCCAGAGCCGACGACTCATTCACAGCTGCTTGACCATCACATCCACCAATATCTTTTCCCATATGATCTTCGGCGGCCATGGAACATTCATCCAGTACCCACTCGAGCAACCCAGCAAAATTACCCGCCAGGTCACTGGTGGATGAGACCTCAACCGGCGGCCACTGCTGTACTGTGATTGACATGTCTTTTTGCGAGGTGATTGCTCAGAGTATCCAACATGAAATCTTTGGAAAGTGTTGATGAAGCATGAAAGAGCAAACGATGAAGAGTCATCTGAATTTATTACAATATGCCCCGTTTGTGCGCTCGCAGCTGACAGCTGGCAACTGCCAGCTGCCAGCTGCCAGGTGGCACTGCAAACATTGAAACGTGTAAGCCCGCGAAGCGGGCATCTTCGCTTTCAAGCTTTTAGTGTCAGCTCTTGAAAAGCAGTAACGCCTCGAGTCTTCGTCAAATGCCCGCGCAAAAAGCTGTTCCTGCCCTGCTCTTTGTCAAGGTGATGAGTGTCATTAGGTCCTATGAATGGTCATCGGCCGCGTGGCCTAATGGTTAAGGCGCTAGATTTCGGTTCTCACTTGACGATAATCTCTAGAGATTCCAGGTTCGACTCCTGGCGTGGTCGCACAGCTACCGAAAGTGATTTTATTTTTGTCCGGATGGGCTTCTGCCTGCCCAGCATTCTATTTTGCTGCAATCGTTTAGTCCGTGGTTGTTTGCTTAGTGTAGTGTAAGCTTGGTCAAGTTTCTGCTTATTACAGGCAACCTCGCACTGTCACTGGCGGACTTGCCAGCACACTGCGCAAAGGAGTCAAGGCGGGGGTGGTTACACATAACCTGTCCCAGATCCACCAAGTTGACCTGTCCCAGTTTGATTCTGCCGATGTTTCCCCGATAGTGGGGCTTATACTATAATAATAGGAAGACCTATAAGGGAATTTATTAGATATATATTTATTTTATACTATATTTAATAGTATTATAAAAGAATAAGAATATAAGATAAATAAATAAGATAA